>CAEGAF010109100.1:0-17604 GCA_903067075.1 Micropoecilia bifurca | reverse complement strand
AGATGGCTACTGGTCAATATTGACAGTCGGAGCAGTAAGCTGGAACTAAACATGTTCATTGAGTTACTAGAAAGCTCATTGTAAGAAAACAGAAACAGGTCACAGTCTCCATAAGTACCATTTGAAGTGATCTACATTCAAAATGTAGGCCATGCTGAAAGAAAAGCTTTTATCATGACACATAAAAACATGAGGAGTTTACAAAACACACTGTGTGTGTGTGCATCGTTCAAATGAAACGACAACTGTGATTGTTGGCAATATACTTTCCAGGTGGTCAGGAATGAAACAAATGATGACACTGAGAAATGCACTCAAAGCCCACTGTACAGAATGGTGGACGATCTGTTATGCTTAAATAACCAGGGGAGCCAGTAACTGTGAAAGAGATTAGAGTTTTTTAAACTGTGGAGCAAAATTTCCTGTATTTCTAGACCTGTGAAAAGTTCAACTGGAATAGTTCCCTGTAGACAACGTATGGTGTGAACTGGATGGTTTGTACAGAACAGGGATATGCAATAAATCAATAACAATATGTATAATGACATGATCAATCTCAACAGATAATACATCTGACAGAATATTCAATAATTTTAATCAACTCCGATCCAGAACTGCACAGCACACTGCAGCCTTAAGTGACTTAATTCCAATTTTTTGGTAATTCCGATTTTTTTGCTGGGTCGTTCACGCTGTCAGTAAATGCGACGTGTATATATTCTGCAGTCTGAACCAGCAATCGACCTGAAAGTGTCCCGCATGCGCAGTAGAGGGCGCAATAGCGTCAGCGTTCTCAGTGTTTCTGCCAACCGCCATAAAGAGAAGAAGAGCTCAGTGTTTGCGGAAGTAAACATGGAGGCTAACGGTGAAGCTTAGCTTACATATTTGAAGTCGTTGTCCAGCCGGAGCAACATATTAACAACTTAACCCTCATATAGTCGTCATGGTTGTTGTTTTTCTTCCCGCGTGTGCGTATCAGGACACAGAATAGTGAGATTTGTTGAGAATCAGTGACGTTCAGTTCGGACGTTAGGTCACATTTGAATTGGATACGTATCAGATATGGGTCACATTCTAAAAAGAATCTGACCTGTGCTGTTCACACTGCCATGAAAAGATCCGATACAGGTCGCATTACATCACAAAAATCAGAATTGAGTCACATCAGGCTGCAGTGTGAACTGCAGCCTCTCAGCCAGGTTGGTGGAATCAACTAACTCACTCACTCTTTGGTTACCTAGCAACAACCTGCTGAGTAACTGGTAGCAGTTTCAGGTTTCACAACCAGGCCTCGAAACTGCTTAAAAATAAAAAAAACAACACAGTTGAGTGAAAACTGTGATAAAATAGGAAAAATTCACAGTATTTAATATATTTAAAATAAAAACTAATCAATAATTATTGATATTGATCAGCATGAAATGCTTATACTGTGATACGTTTTTCACTCCAGCACTAGTACAGAAATATTCTTACTCTTTACTGCTTTTTAAGCATCTTTTTTATGTTTTGATAATTTTGTACTAAGCTAATTCATTTTAAAAAAACACCTTTTCAAGCAGTTGAGAGAAAAAAAGAAAGCAAGCAGGAGAAAAACTACACACTTTCTACAATTCGTCATTGTGATATTCTCTGGAAAGGTTAAGCCCACTAGTTATGTCTTGACAAATCCCAGCTCATCACCTCACGCTCACACATCCACAGACCGAAGGCTTCCTAATGAGCCTCGTGTTGGTATGACAGAGAGCCCCACCAGCACTAATAGCAGAGTTTAGGTGGCTGCTCAATGTCATTAACAAACCCTTCCCAGCAGCTCACCTCTGGGCTACAACATCCGTTCTGTCCCGACAGTCCACACCAATTACCATTTAATTAGAATTTTGCCAGGCAGCAAAAGGAAGTAGGAAAAAATGTGAAGGTACCATGTCTATGGGCTGAAAAGATATTCACATTGAAAAGAGAGATAGAGAAAGAGAGAAAGAAAGAGCAGCTGAATTTAAGAAAAAGAGAAAAAGTCAACATATGCATGTGGTAGTAACAAACATGTTGCCGTTTTTGAGTCATCTAGGATGTATAGCAACAGTTTTTCTCTGAGATTTCTGAAGGAAATTTGTAAATATAATAATTAATTGCTGTGAAGAAGTGAAGATTTGGTAATAAAACTTTAAATAAAAGTTTATAAAACTGACAAGCTAATCCTCTAATTTTTAAGACTGGTCTTTTATTAAAGAAATCTAACAACACAAAGTGAATTTAAGAAGATCAGAACGAAATGTGTTGCTTTTTGAGCATTGGAACAAATATTCCAATTTTCTGAGAATAATCTATACAGACTACTCCTGTGAATGCTTTTTAAACAGCTTCTGGTCTTAATGTATCCCACTGAGGCATATTTCACACATACAATAATCAGCATCAAACTGGATGCACTTTGCCAACATCCATAAAGGTCAAATATAATAATTTTGTCAATTTTCCTTTAAAATAACTATTATTTCATCTGTTTAAATAAACGATTTGATTCAGCTTGGCAGCAAAACAATTCTTTTTGTTTAAATCAGGCAGTAAACTCCAGATTGTTTGAGAGGAAGAAGAGCAGAGAGACGCATCAACTCCCAGGGATGGCCAGAGAAGTTTCAGGTCTTTTTTGTTGAGTAAAAACCCTCAATGTTGCCTTAAGCTAAACTGTTAGTGTTTACAGTTTGCAGCATTTTAGATCCTGAAAGGTTTGCCTTTAATGGATCCTGCTTTGAGTTGCTGAAATTCCTCTAGTATTTTCAAACTCAAGATTCTTCTGATTTCCATTTATTGTAAATAAGATGCTGGATGCTTATTGAATTTTCTTCCAACTCCACTTTGAAACAAACTTTTGACACAAATAACATATTAAAACTCTCTAAAGGCAGGCTGGAAATAAAAATGTTTCTCTTCTCTAACAGATTAAACTGCAGTGAACATCAGTATTGTTGATGCACCTTGCTTTCCAGGACTAGCGTTTTAGTTCCACACGCCATAACATCACAATGCTGTGTGAAACCCTAAAGCTTGTGACCAGAAAACAGTGTGTGGGTGTCTGTACCGTGGTCAGGGTGCAGGTGTGAAGGCTATGAGCAGATTCTGGTTTATGGAGGGTGCAGGAAGGCAAAAACATCAACATACCGTAGGTCAGTGGAGCAATTACTCATTTTTACCAGCATGACATATCTCACATGTGCATAACTCCCCATGTCCACACAAACACACACCAACAGGAGTCACTCATGTACACACTCCCCATAAACCATCCCAAATGTAGTATTCTGACACTCCATCTCTCAGTCGCCTGGTCTCAAATGTAAATCAATCGGACAACATGCACACATGAGGAGAGAGGAGCTTTATCTCCGCCTGCAGCTCTGCGTCGCATAAATTAACTGGCAACCGACTTGCAAGGTTAAACAGCTAATTATGGAAGCTTCCATTAATAACACACGTGTATTCAGACACCCAGGCCTGTCTGTGCAATCACTGACTTACTATCACTGATCAACTCTTAACGTAGCAGCTCTCTCCTGTGAAAAAGTTACTCTATTTTAAAGGAAAACACTAATGATAATAACAAAATACACTTAAGCTGATCCTCATTAAGAAGGATTTATAATGATCAGAGAGCATTTAGTCTTATGATTGACTGATGTTTTCATTGCAGAGAGCTGTCGCAAGAGAAAGCAAAGGATCTGAGAGGATCGTTCATTTTACAAAATTAACGAGCCTTTCAAATTTTGGTGTCAGAAAATTTTAATCTCATCACCGTGACCAGAGGTCTATGCCATAAATATCTGAACCGTTTTCTTTTCATGAGCTTAGAAATTAATATAATATATAATCAGTGTCATCCAGCGGTTAGTATCTAGTTGCTTTAAGATAATGTTAAGTTTCAGTCTGTGAAATTGTGTTTGAAAACCAAATCCTGAGCAAATAAACACTGAGCTAATAGTTCATCAAAACATGAATTTATGCATTTGAAATTTAAGCTGAACCTGTTTGTCTTTAGTAGTTCAAAGGCAGCAATAACACACTTTCTTTCACATTTTTCATAACTTGAGACATGAGCTGCAGATCTGAACAGCAAACATTTAGCTGTTTAGATGTGCAGCTAAATCTCCTAAAATATGCCTTTTAATATATTACTTATAAACAACTGAATTATGTTATACAAACAAAAAGTAAAGGAGCATCAGACACACAAAAACAGGAAAAAAAGCACAACAAATGAGGTAAATTTGTGGAATCGGTCAAAAAAAGTAAAATCGTGAATTACCTGGAATAAAGGCCGACTTGTGACGTGGATGACTTGGGGATCCGGGATGCAGGAGTGTCTCCTGAACGCCATCGTGTTTCCTGTCGTAGGAAGGAATGGCGAGGGGGGCGGGTCCTCTGCTGCTTGGTGATAGCGAATGAGCTTTGATGAAGGAACATAACCTTTCTTTGCTGAAAAGACACAATTTAAAAATTTATAACATTAATAATTTCTTCTATAAAGGATCTAAAACATATGTTTTACTTTTATTAAGGTCTAAAGACAGTCAGACGGAAATAAATAATCAAGCTTTTGAGTTGTTAACTTGTAATAGCCTTAATAATACATTTAAAAATATCAATTTTATACAAAATTGTAAAAACTGACATTCTCAAATTAACAAAAGATGGCCAAATTGAACTGTTTCTTTATGTCTCTTGTTGGTGAATTAGATTTTATATAGGAAATTTATCCAACGCAATATTTTAATTGCTAATAATAAGAAAAAAAACTATTAATTTTAATTAATTCCATGAATTAAGGAATTTAGAACCTTAATGCAAGGCTCTTAATTGAAAAACATGTATTTTCATTTATTAAGTTAGATATCCAAAGTATTTTGTGTAATAAAAGCAACCCATTAGTGTAATGTGTAAAGTCAACCAATAGGTGGCAGCAGAATACTAAAACAAAAAATACAAAAAGATCCCAAACATCCCTTTAAAACTTGATCACAGCAAGAAACCACTTATGACCCACTGTGCTTCTTTTCTCACTTAAATTTTTTAATCCGCTTAATTTGTTAAATTTTCTAATTTCTAAGCCAGTCAAGTTTAAATGTTCTTGATAAAAAGAGTCTTTACCTCCTGAGTCAACCAGCCACCTCCGTTTGTCTCCGCGGGTGTCGAACTCGCTGATGAGGGCAACAAACTCCCCCTTGGTCAGGTTCAGGTCGAAGTCCCGGGTTCCCACCACCGTGTTTGTGACCTGGAAGATCCTACCGGAGCCGTGCTTATCTGTTAGCTGCTGCAGGCGCCGCTGACACGACGGGCTCAGAGGCTGAAAGAGTAGAAAAACACACACATGAATAAAAAACTTAAATTAGAAACTAAGTGGATAGACCAACATATGAAATTGTTTCAGGCATTTTGAAAGATTTTAATGTGGTTTTTAGGTTTACTGAAACAGAGCAGTCTAAAAAGAGTCTGAGCAGGTCAGTGAGTAATGATCACACATAAATGACCTAAAGCCATAAGTGTCATTGTTCTGACTCTCCTGTGACTCAAATACTTTCAGCAAAACTTGTTGGACTTGTTCCATTTCTTTTTAAGGTACAGTATGTTTTTTAAGCTTCAAACAAAACATGACGTTTACATTCCACTCTCTTATTTTCATGCTAAGTTGTTTGAGAAGTTGTATGATGAACAAGTGGAAGAGCAGGAATTACAGCCAGCTGTGACTAAGGAAAAGTAAAGTATGTAATTATCACATGTAAAAGAGCAAGTATTTGAAGTTTTGAGCTTCATTTGGTGCCAGATATAAATCATCTGAAATCAAGGCTGTAGCTGCTTTTCCTATCCCTCCATTCCCAATTATGTGAATAACATATGCTAGCTTGGTAGCAAAAATGAAGCATCTGTGAAGTGTTTTTATTTTTAAGCAGTTATGAGGAACATTAACAAAACCTTCAGCTTCTGCACAAGTTACTCAACAGGTTGTTGCTAGGTAACCAAAGAGTAAGTGAGTTGCTAGGCAACCAAAGATGAATGAGTACACCCAGCTTAGCTAGCCATGGGATTGGCTAAAGTCTATCCTCTGCCTACATCCTCCAGAATGCTGTGTAGTTCTGGATAGGAGTATCATATGTATTATCTATTGATTCTGATTACGTGTCTATTGTTATTGATTTTTTATTTTTTTTTGCCAGTGCTAATTATATAAGGTTAAACGCCTCCAAAAATTAATTTCTGACCACAATATTTCATGTTTCAGCTACATTGGTGACGTTATGTTGCTGAGCTGTATTAGCATAAATATATTAGTCACCAAAGAAAATAAGAATTATTATTCATGAATAATAATGAAAAAATTAATTATTTTATTTCAACCTGGACAGCTGGAGAATTAAGGGTTTCTTGCACACTTTGGCATAAAAGGTCCAAATTCCTTGCTCCTTCAAGCACTGCAGTTTCTACCCACTCCTGGAATTCCTTTGGATGATAGGAACTGTGAGGAAGCTGCAGATGGAGAACATCAGTGTCAATAAGTATTAAAGTATCAAATATTTGCTTAGTTCCATCATTAAGTATGGAAGCTTGTACCTGTAGTGCAAAGCCTTGAAAGAGCTGCTCCATGTCTGCAGCGAGGTCTCTGTGCAAGCAGCTGAACGTTCCCAACATTCTCCAGATCATTTGCAGAGCGAGGCCATTAAAGCGAGGAAGCTCGTTGAGGAGCAATGTGTTGATTGTCCTGGAAGTGAGGAGGGAAAAGAAAGGAATAGTGGCATTCAAAACTGGAAAATGGCATCAAAAAAATGTAATTCAATACCATTCTGACAGTACAGCAGAAGAAAGCGGACATGTTGTACTGAGACCTACGTTTTTGTAGATGATAAAGTACTTTGCTATAATGTTACATTTCAAGGAGAGAGGTGGACCCATTCAAACCGGCGAACACCATTCCAGTATAAGCAGAAACATGATGTGTTGGTGTTTGCTGCAGAAGGAACTGGTGCACTTTAGGAAATAAATAACTCCATGAGCAAAGACCATTACACTGGAAGATTAAAGCAGCATCCAAAGAAATCACCCCAAAAAGATAAAGTTTCGGGCAAAAATAGGTCTTACAATTGAACAACAACCCTAAGCATTACATCACATCACTAACATAGTGGCTCAAGCTCAAGGACATCAAAATCTGTTTTTAAGTGGCTGTTGCAAAAATCTGATCTCAATTCAGTAGAAAATTTGTGAGAAGAGTCAAAATGTGTGTAAGAAAGGTGACAGGAGAAAAGTAACATAAATCTAAAGACTGTGAGAGAAGGACATCCAAATGTCATCTATTTTTAAAGGAAGGTCATCCAAACAGTAAGGAAATGCATGTGGACTTCTGTATGTAAAGAAACCTAAAGGAAACTTTCTCAATCTTTATTCTGGTATTTAGCAAATATAAATAATTCTTGTGATTCTAGAAATAGTTATATTATTTATGCAAATAGCAAAAGTTTTGCTGAAAGTCAAGTGGAAGCAAAACAAAGTCACTTTTCCCCAATGTATGAAAATATCTGGTTTTAACTGTACGTAAAGCCAAAATGACCAGCAAAACTGAAAAAGTAGGAATTTTGACGTGACACATTCTAATGGTGATTTAGATGTTTTTAGTCTGAATCCATAATCTACAGATTTCCTTTCCACATTGTAGCAAAAAGGCTTCTGGACACCATATATCTGGGAGATAATGTGTCATTATTTACAATTTACCTAAAACCGAATTAACTTAGTTACAATATTTACAACCATCAGCTGGTAAATTAACTCAATTTTATTTGTGTTTCGTTACTTGTAAGCGTTGGCCACAGCCTGTTCCTCGTAGCTGAGTTTGGGTTTTCCCTCTATCACTTCATAGTCAAGCAGCTTGTGGAGTCGTTTTCTAATCAGGTTCTTCGGTCCCACCAGCAGGTCCCGCAGTTCACAGAGTGGCTTGTGAATCAGGGCCCTCATCCTTTTTTCCTGAAAAAAATGGCAAGTTGATGTTAAACACTTCTTATATCATGTATCAAATATTGAGAACTTTCAGAATTGTTTATTTGATTTTTTTTAATTGAGGAATATTTTGATTTTTTTTCTGTGATTACTCTAATTTCCTTGATATGACTTACAAACATTGGAAGGATCCACTGTCTGAGTGCAGTGTGGATCTCCTTGTAGCAAACAGGGGCCTTTTCACCATCCATGTCAAAGTCAAACTCTTCTGTCTTACATTCCAGGAACCTCTGCAAACCAACAAGTAAACATTTAAATCTTAATTGGTTTATTAAATTAGATTCCTGTGAAAAAAGAAAACATTAAAGGTTTGAGTAGTTACTGAAGCAACAAGCTGTAAGGGAAGAAATTAAAAAAAAAAATCACTTCGGAAGTAATAATGGCCTTGTTATAAAATTATATTTCTGGTAAAATACATCCAAGATGGGAAATGGTGAAAAAACAGATAAACAGATAAGTAGGGAGGATATATTAAACAAGAAAGGCAACAAAAATTAGGTAAAAAAAACAAAGTGGGAGAATAATTTTAGACCTTAAAACACTAGACTCTAGTGTGTGACCTAAAATGAGCTCCGGTTTACTCAGGGTGACTCAGATGGCAGCAGAAACATGTTTATTCATATTAAACTTCTCCAGCCGCTGCAACTGGACTGGAAAGTTCCAGTTTGTGAGTCAGTTGATCCAGTTTGAGCTTCAGAAATGAACATGTGGTTTTAACTGAAGTTATTTAGACCAATGGGAATCACCCCAATCTGTTGCTGTCACATTGACAGATTGAAGGAGTAAAAAATAGTTAAAATAGACAAAATAGTTATAAGGAAAATGTATTTCTAAAATATTTTTCAAATAATTCACAAATGACAAGTGAGAAATGACACAAAGCAGCTGGAGGAAGGTAAGTAGATTAGGTGTTAGGAATGTGATGACCCATCATAGTCACTGTAAACAAAGAAACACGTGTTTTACATTCGGTTTCTGTCCGGCAGCTAGATTTGGTCAAGGGCAAACAACATTCTTGGAAGATAATAAGGGGTTATTATGCCCCGGATCCACTGCATGAAGGGCAAAGTGTATGTCTAATATATGTTAATCTTCCTGCCTCAGTGACACGCATTATAATAATTAGCTTTATTCTCATGGAGGACATGTGACTAGAGCTGAAAAGTAATTACATATTTCTACTTTCATTTGTCTACGGTAGAATTACCTGTAGGTGGAAAAGGTAAGTTTCCACATTCTCCAGAAGCACCAGGATCCCATATTCCAGAATGTTAAAGAAACCTTCAAGTGTATCAAACTCTTCATCCACCAGCTGCAAAATAACACAAGAGGAGAAATACAGTAAAATGTGCTTGAGTACATGACAGCAATAATATTTGTTTATTGTTCATACAAGCCAAGAGTCCACAACCTTCAGAACTGAAAGAAGCATTTTGTCCTCAGTCCTGCTAAATAAAACTTTAGAAACGCAGATGTAACACGATCTTTTGAAAAAAAGACTGCTTATAATTTTTGGTAAATATCTGCGAAAGAAATTTTGTTTTTATGCTTAAAGAGTCATGATTTTATTTCTGTTTTAAGAGTTTAGAGCACAGAAATACAACATTTTTGCAGCAATGCAAATTATGCAATCCAGGATACATTTTCTTCTATGGGATGTTGATATTCCTGAAAAACGCTATGAAAAAAAATCCTTATTTTATTTTCTCTAAAGTTTACTTATATATATATTTAGTGTCTGTGCAATGTGAGATCTTGAAATCAAAGTCAACATTTTTTGTTTGGCCACACGATTTTGCCCTATATAAAAATTATTACTGATTTTGAAAGCATGCAAATTTCAAACTTAATGACCAAACAATAGATTTAAAAAACAGTATTAATTCCTTGTGTAAAATTACTGCAATTATTCATCAAAATATCTATCAAAAAACAAACAAATTGATCAAACCTGGTATGAAGAGCCACTAGTGGCTCAAGAGCTGCAGGTTTCAGACATGATGAACAGTTATTAAAGCCACCTGTGTGCAATTCAATGCATAGATACTAAAACATTAAAACAGGGTTGCAAAAAGGTAGCCACTTTAGGTTTTAAAAGGAAATAGTGTTGGAGCTGCTACCAGTCTACCACTGTTGCCATACAGATGCTGAACATATTGGGGTTACTATAGCAACTGTGATTTTGCAGATGGAGCTGAAAGGCCAATATGATTTGTGGCGTCTTCCCCTGATGTAACCAGAGCTTTTTTCCACATTTTGCCATAAAGTAACATCACAGGATCTATTTACTTATGTTAATGGTAAGTACTCAAAATAATTACTTTGGATGCATAAATATAGCTGCTCAATATTGTAAGAAATATGTACTCATCATTCATTCTTATAATAGTCTGGTCAAGCTTTTATTCACAATTATGACATGTATAACGTATGCAAGAGGGATTTTACAAATATGTTACGAATATTTGTGAAGTCTGTTTTTATTGTCCTTCATGTTGAACTTCACCATGGTAATCTTTATCTTTCTCTGAGCAGAATGTACATCTATTTATCTATTTAAATGATCGGATGTCCAAAGAAAAGGTCTAATACTGCTAAATCCATGTTGAATTCCTATCCAGGAGTAGATTTGTAACTCTGGTGTGTAAACATAAGTTTCCACCTACAGGGTGTGTTTCTACTGTGCTTGTGCAAACTTAAACTACCACATCCACTGTGTTTTTCATGCTCTTTCCCTTTAAAGCTGCTCCGCAAAGTGTTACAAACAACTACAATCAAGCAATGCTCTGATGTGTTATGCTTTATTGTCCAACCAAACCTCAGAAACTTTATTATTATCTTAGATTCTGCCATCTCATTCAAGTCCCATTCTGGTGGGTTAATCAGAAACTTCTTTTTTCAGATACGAAATATATCCAAGCTGGATTGGAGATGATTATCCAGACTTTTATTTTATAATGTTGGCCCAATAACAGGTCAGTTCATACCTTTCTCTTGTGAATCATTAACTACTGAAGTGCAGCTAGAGATAGGCTGTGCACTGGTAGAGGTATTTTACTGCTTCGAGGCCAATTGTTTTGAAATGACCCTCTCATGTGTTGCTTCATTTATCCTTGTGGGTTGGGCTGCTCTCTTTAATACCTGTTGTGGTACTGGAAGTCATCTTGGTTCCTACCTTTGGTGCCATTCCAGTCTCATGTTTGATGTACTGACTGAACCTTGCGGTCTTCTTTGCGATGCTGTGGGTGCTGAGCCGGTTGAACTTGTCCATAATGGTCAGGTTTTCAGTCTTCTTGTATTTATCAGCTATAAAACATTAGAAACAATATCTCACAGCTTCTTTTATAAATGTTTAAAATTAAACTAGATTAAATCTTCACTCTTTTTTTCTAGAACATTACAAAAGTATCTAATAGTACCTGGAACGTCTGCATTTGCTGTGCAACAACTACAAAATTCAATGCATTTTATTGGGGTTTTGTCATAGTCTAAAACAAATCAGTACATTATTACGAAGTGGAAGGCATTCAGTTATTTGTATTCAACCCTCTTTACTCAGCTAAATAAAATCTAGATATTTGTCTAGTTTCTAGTGCAAATATTGTAGTACACCTGAAATAAGACCAAACTGAACCTAAAGAGCTTGTTTTAAGTCAAAAATCCCTAAATATTGATGATAAGGTATTCATATGTCTTTATACACGCTCACTGCTGGAGCTATTTTGTAAAGAAGAATGAGTTATAACCTCATAATTATGAGCTACTTTATGTAGGTCTTTCATATAAAATCCCAATAAAACACAGTAAACATGTGGAAGTGACAAAATATACGGCAAAACTGTCTTACCAACTTCTCTGAACCGTTTGTACTCATTGATGTTGCAGTTGAGGGCGATGGAGGTGTTAGCCGTCTGCTCCAGGAGGGCGTACGCTGGGTCAGAGGGGTCGGTGTGCTTCTGGATGGTCTGCAGAAGGAGAGGGTAGCGCGCGATCCGCTGCACTGGCATGACCAAGAAGAAACTCAGAGAGGTGGCATTGACTTCAGGTCTGGAAAGAAAAGGAAGATTATGTAACTTTGATAAAAAAAAAAAAAAACAAGCACTATTAAAGGGCAGCTTGCTGCCTGAAACTCACGCTGCTGACTTCACGACTTTAATAATGTCACTCCAAAGTGTCTCGTTCTGTTTGTAGTCGTTCTCCACTAAGGAGACATGATTGTAGTTCCACAAGTATTCTTTGTATGCTGCTTCGATTTCAGAGGAGAGGCTGAGGAATGAAGCACCTGCCAGGAAAAACAAAATGCATAAGTATGCATAAGATACAGCTGAAGAATAAGGTAATTCAACTAACTTTTTTAATGGTTGGGAAAATATGCATCTCATGGGAATATGTTAATTTACAGCACTCTATAATTACTGCCACTCCTCTGTTTGCTCTGACCTTAGAAATGTTGTAAGAGAAAAAAGGATTGTACAAACTAAACCACCAGCATGCAGTAAACTGTGGAAGATATTTCAGTTGACAAAGAGAAATAGTACATAAAAACTATTCCAGGAAGAACATCTTTCAACGTTTTATCTTTCAACCTTTCAAAGTTTTATACAGTAAATCTTTGGGCACCATGTTCTCACTGAAACTGTCTAATACTTTGAAGAACAGTCTCACTTTAATATTTCTCTTTGAATGTTGCTTAATTGGGAACAACAAAGGTTTGGAGGACTTACAGAGATTTTCTAGAAATTTTGGGCTTTGAGGCTTGAGCTGCTTCTGCTCCAACTTGCTGAGGAGGCGGCTCGACACGTTCATCACCTCCTCTGTGTACAGAAACAGACTGTCCAGGTTTGGTGGCGGAGGCTTTGGAGAATATGAGATGAAAACAATGTTAAAAAACAAATAAAGCCCTGACTAACTTTTCTATGCTGCAGAAATAGAAAAGCTTGAGATATGTTGCATATACATATCTTGGGTTAAATATGCTAAACAATTAAAGTCATAAATTATCCTCCTTATTGTAGCATGGACACAATGCAGTTTTTCTTTATGCACTTTTAAAAAGCTGGCAAACATTACATCTGCATAGCTATGTACTTATAAGAGATATACTTATTGGCTAACAAATAGAGTGGTTGGTTCCACTTTTATTTAGGTGATGCAGTAAGATGCATGTCACAATTTTTCTTTGCTCTGTCGTGAGTCACTTCATAAAACAGATGGAAGAACGGCAAGTCATTGTTCTTCCAAATGAGCAATTCTAGTTCAAAGTTTTGGTTCAGTTGTGTCTGCAGAAAACTAGTTTGTCTACTTTGCTGTCCAGTTGTTATCAAGATGAAGGTGACGAGGAAAGTCTACCGTGGAAATGTGGAAGAACAGCAGCCACACTTCATTGCACTTAATTCAGACTGTATTACTGCAGAGTCTAAATCTGGTGATATCACACATGTTTTCAACTGAATGCATGACGTCGTTCCATAGTTAATGAAGTCATTTTTAGTAAAAAAAAAAATAAAGATAGATAGGAATGGATAGCAGAAGCTAAAAGACACGTTGTCCCTCTCCATTTCAGTCAAATGAGAGCAGAGTGGGCACAAACCCTGGCAGCAAACAGAACAATGTGCATAAACAGGAGACTTATCTTTCAAACAATGGCTGCATTTATGTGGCTGTTTTCTGTTTCCAGCTCCCCTCATCTCTGCTGCCTCGGCTCTGTCCCTCTACATCCTTTGTCCATTGTCATCTAAATGTATTTTTATGCCTTTCTCACAGATTTCTTTCATATTTTATTCCCAGAAGACCAATCTTTTCACTAAAACGTATGAGTCCAACCGGTTAATTTCATTCCTTTACAAGCACTGCAAGGTCTTTTCATTTCCCGCTCATTCTCTTCCTTCATCTTCAGGCTCATCCATCACCATATAAACCTTAATATCATTATGTTTTATGAGGCTTCATTTCATTACTGGAGGAATAATAAATTATTATTTTTGCTGTAATGAGCAATTCCTCAGCGGTAATGAAAAGCTGGAAATGGCAAGTCATTAGGAAGCTGCAGCAGAGCTTTGGAATTGTGCACAGTAACTTCAAAATAAAATTGTTTTTGGGTTATTTTAGCTTCAAATCAACTTTTTACCCACTTTTTTGATATATTTGTACATTATTGGAATGCAAAAAATGTAACTAGGCTGCTGGATTCTTAATGCTCAAACACATCATTTGCTAATCAAATAAAGTAATAAAATTAATGGATCATGGATAGTAAAGCAGTTATGGAAAGTAATAATAAACAGTCAATCATAAATGGTCAGACCCTGGCATATCTAGTAAGGTAAATCTACATTAAAACTCCAATTTAATTTGAAAACCAGTCCACTTCGGCTTGGTGGTCTTTTCACAACAATAAACAATGTTTCTACTTCCTGCAAAGTAAATAAATATTCAGATCTATAATTTCAAGGTCTGAATAAAAACAGAGGAGAGTATAAATCACTAGATATCAGGTAATTTAAGATTCCTACAAGAGATGAGTAATCCAACTAATAGTTACAGAATGCAAATTCAAATTGTTCAGATTTGCCTGATTAGGCTTATTTACAGCAAAAGTTTTTGATAAATTTAATTGTGGATTTGGAAAAATGTAATATGAGACAAAATATTATATCAGTGTCCCAAAGTGTCCCAAGATGGGTCACTTTCCTCTCCAGGGCCTTTTGTCTTCCCAACTGTAAGTTGTTAATTATGTGAATAGCTGGCAGTAAAATGTTTAGATTTTACAGCTTTCAGAAAAAAATAGTATAAACAGAGATGGGTAGATTACAACAATTTTACTACTTCAAGATATTTTTGCTCAATTAAAAGTACAAGATAGCCAACCAACAAATTACTCAAGCAAGAGTAAAAAAAGTATTTGATAAAAATGTTACTCAAGTACTGAGCAAAAGATCAAAGCATCAATCATTAGACAGACTAAGATACAAAGTTACGAGGAAATGTTGGTATTTTAAAGACCAAAAAGAAAACCACTTTTTATAAATACCATAAGTACAAAATAAAATCAGGCAAAAGGAACATTTTTCCAAATCGGTTTCTCTCAATAAAAAAACTGATGAAACTGTAAGGATAACTGCAGGTGTGTGTCTGTATCTGGTGGATTTTTGGTTAAAACATGTTCGTCCTTCATTCAGTGAAGTTACTCACAGAGATTAAAGTATCCAGAAATTATGAAGCAATGATACTTCATAATAAAATTAGTAAAAAAATACTCCTGAAAATACATTTTTGTAAAAATAGTTACTCAAGTAATTGCAAGAAATTACTTCCCAACTATGTCCTTAACCAACCTCAAATAATATAAAATTGTAGTTACATGCTACGTATTCTTACCTGGAGGTTGTTCAAGCTGTTCCTGATATTTACAGTGCAGATCTGCAGCAATTTGAGGTAACTCTTCTCTGACTGGACCAGCTCTTCGATGGCCATCATCTGTCTCTGAGCTTGCCTCTCTTTTGCTGCCACTTCCTCCTCTTCATTCTTCTTCTTTGCTTCCTCTGCCAACCTCTCCTCTGACACCAAGGTCTCCTCTGAGAAACTGTCCTTGGAGGGAAATCTTAAACGTATTTGATGAGCGCCTGCATCTGCAAGTTCTGAGGAATCAGTAGTTGGTTTAAGCACTAAATCTTCTGCTGTCTCCTCTTCAGAGCTAGCATTGTCATATTCAACTTGATTGTCCTTCTTTTTATTTCCACTTTCCTTTGTTTGATTTTTCTTGACAACCTTCTTCACTGCACCTGAATAGCGAAGAGGAGTAGAGGCTGATTTGTGGAGTTTGAAGGGCGATGGGTTTGGTCTACCGGACACTTCCATGATGGATGTTGCTGTCAAGAAAAAACACCATAAGAATATATTTTATACATTAAGAAAATACTTTTACTGGAGACATCATAATCATTAAAAAGATCCAAAAAGGATGCAACGTCAAAACGTAAATCTCATCTTTAAACAAACTGTAAAAATATCCTACATTTATTAACAATGAGAAACATGGATGTTCATATTCAGAACTTTAATCATATTTTACTGAAATTATCAGCCCAATAATGTCCAAATATTCAAAACTTTGGCCCAGAAAATCTAAAATACTACCTTTTACTAAATAAGACACTGAGACCTGTGTTGGAAGTTGAACCATTCCCAAGAATCAGTTCAGAGTAATAATCCAAGTTGTTTTAAATGATGGGTATCATAGTTCAGAAGTAAACTCCTCTACTAATCACTGTTGTTGGAGTGCAATCTTTGTGACCAGTTTACACTGGATTATGACCATGCACATTATTTTATTGAGCAAAACAAAAGTGATTCTGAAGCTACCATTATGTATCAAGAAATAACTTTGTTGACCACTATGGCCCTTTCACAGCTATTAGCTTGTCATCCTACCTATAAATATTAATTACAAAAGTTAAAGTAAAATATTTAAAGTAGAAGAACAGAATTTTCTACAGATTTGGTAGCCTCACAATTAACTGCAACTAAACAGAAATATTTTAGAAGCCAATTTATCAAAAAGACATTTTAAAACAGAGAGAAAAACAGATAATTCTTTAGAAATAAAAGTTCAATTGAAACATTGTCACCAAGCTTGGTTGGCACAGCATATTAATGTTGCTCTGCAGGAACAGACATTTCTGTAGCAGAGGGAACGAAAGTATCTCAAATATCTTTTTAACCAAGAATGTGAGTCGCAACAACATTAACAAGGAACGCAGATGAAATGTAGTGTGTGTTTTAACTACTTTTAGCTGAAAGGGTAAACTATAATTGTACAACTGGATTTGGGCTTGTATCGTAATTGAAACAGACAAATACATACTCAGACAGCAGCCCTGGATCCATATACCTTATGCTTTAATAACTGAATTCAAGCTGTGTGCTCACATAGAATCATTTATTTTTGGAGAATAGAGTGAGACAGAAAATAAATATGCCACCAGAAATCAGTCAATATGTTTATCTGTTGGACAAGAAGTCTGACTCCCAAAAATCACATATGAAAGCAGCCTCACATTCTCTTCTGTGTTTTCACAGCTGAGCCGTCTCAACAGCCCACATCAAAACCTGCATATCTACAATAAAATATGAAACAGCTGTATGCATGGTCTTCATCATTTTCGTAGAGAAGAAGTATTGCAACACCAACAGATTTCCAGATGGGGAGGCTGGCTGGATTGTGGACGTATTTTGCATTCCAACATCTGTTTCACATCTACTTAACATTAGGGCTGTATAAAACAATCGATTCGACGATATATATCGATTTTTTTCAGCGCTCGGAAAGTATCGATTGTTTATCCGCGAGTCAGTCTCCCTCAGTCTCACTTTCAACTTGAGCTCAAAGTGCACATTATAAACTACACACCAGTTTTTAAATTGTGTTAATAGGCCAAGTATAACCGGAGTTATGCTAAAATTAGTAAACCATATTTTTCCGAATGTCAGAGAAATGTCAAAAGCGCCGCCATTCCCCGGCTTTTCCATTATGTGAGAGGGAATGAGCTTCCAAACGTACAAAAC
>CAEGAF010109079.1:0-68161 GCA_903067075.1 Micropoecilia bifurca | reverse complement strand
TGTCAAATATTACTAAATATTAAATATTACTACCTGTAGCGGAGCAGCGGTTTAACAGCAGAACCAGCGTCTTACATTGCAGCTCCAAGACTTAAATCATTTTACAGGTTATTAGTTTAGCTTTCTGACCGTCATGCTAATCCAGGTGAGTGTTTGTAGCTGCGCTGCTTTACCTGCTGTCTGATCCTCCATGTCTTTTTGCCTCGATGTAGCCAAACTCTGTCATTGTTTTTGTCTATTAGCTTCGTCGTGTTGATGCATTTTGACCTGCTTCAATTTTCCGCCGCAACACAAACGTCCCCATTGACTCAGTGCGTTATAGTTACACATCGCTTAGGATTTGTTGCTGCATGCAGCTGGACAGCCAGGCTGGGAAATGAGATGAAGGTGATCAGTATCGGTAACAGAGTCAATGATCGCTGATCCCGATCATCACCGATTTCACTGAAATCAGCCGATTATGATCGGTGACCGATCGATCGGCGCACCTCTAATAAAACCAGATCTGGTATGAAAAAAAAATCTAAGATATTGTCCCCAAGCCTTATTTTGTAATGTGTTGGATCATCTTGTAAAAAAAAAATTTTTTTTTTTTGCAGATATATAACGAAGAAATATTAGATTTGCTGTGTTCCTCTAAAGATAAACCAGCCATTAGCATTCGGGAGGACCCTAAAGAAGGCATTAAGGTGAGTGTATTTCAGCCAGCGAGACGTCTTAGTAGTGCTACACAGGGTATATGTAATGCTCTTTAAGCCTTTTCTGTTTTTACTTGACCCAATTTTTGCCCCCAGATTGTTGGGCTGACTGAGCGGCAGGTGTTTACTGCCCCGCAGATGGTTGGCTGTCTGGAACTCGGGAACTCCGTGCGTACAGTGGGATCCACGGCCATGAATGCAGCCTCTTCACGTTCCCACGCCATTTTCACGATCACACTGGAGCAGCGCAGAGGATCAGACAAGTCAGCTTTATATACTTCCCTCTTTTTTTCCATTTAGTTAAATAAAATAAGAATAGCTCCTCAGCAATGTCCACAATTTCTTAATATGCTTTCATTACAACACTATAGTGGCACAATCTCTGCATTTACGGGTCCTTTAAAGATTCTGATTATTGTCTTTTTCTTTAAATCTATCCAAATTTTAATACTTAGCTTTTCACACATTTTTAGTTACTCAGTGTGGATTTTTTTTCTTTAATATTTGCTACTAGTCCTGACTGATATTATATTCTCAGTGTTAAAACGTTCAGCAAAAACACTACAGTGTCACTCTATTGATAGGAACTGAAAACAAACGTATAACCCGACCGATTTATTCATTTTAAACAAGAAATTAAAACAAAACATTGATTATTTAAGTCCCAAGTAGTTCTCGAAGTGAATTGTTTTCGAGCTGGTAAAACCAGAGGACAACAGAACTGGGACTTTTTTGGATTTATATAAATATGAAAAAAGGTAAAAGAAAAGTGATTTAAAAAAGAAAAAGTTATTTACTGAAACTGCATGACTAGTTAAAACATGCAACTTAATTGTATCTTGCATTTTTTTTACTCAAAACATACAAAATATGAGATTGATGAAGGAAAATGAGCAGAAAAGGTCAAAACTGAATAGAGCAAAATGTGAATTCTTAAGATTTTAAGATTCTTCTTCATCAGATATGTTTTGGACTTCAGATCAGTTCTCATCAACATTTCTTTCATCCATTACTACACAAATAATACACTTTATTTATCCGAACATGTAATTAGTTGCAAAAGCTTAAACAGGACGAGCACCACCTTTTACGAAGCATAAATCTTTACTGTTTATTGTGATTCTGACGCGTCAGCCTCCACAAACTATTGTAGGAAACATATTTAATAATAATTTTCCACCAAGAAAATTATTTGAACAAACATTAGCCCTCTTAAGACAACCTGTGCAAACTTCTGTTGCAGAGTGGATTCGATTGTTTCAAAGCTGCACCTTGTCGATCTGGCCGGCTCAGAGAGACAGAAGAAAACCAAAGCAGAGGGAGACCGTTTAAAAGAAGGCAATCACAATACCTTTCTACTCATTTATTTGTTTTTTATACATCCCTCTCACTTATTTTTGTAAAGATTTTCAGATAGCTTACGGTTTTATTGGGAAAAGTTTTTTTTTTTGCTTGGGAGCAGTTAAAAAAAAACATTCATTTGTTTTTGTTTATTATGCCAAGCAAACATTGTAATTCAATATGCGTCTTCCAGTGTTTAAAACTACAGCTTTTCTCGGAGCACTTGTCTTGTGACGCTGTTTATTTTTATCCACAGGAATCAGCATCAACCGCGGCCTCTTGTGTCTGGGTAACGTGATCAGTGCTTTGGGTGATGAAAGCAAGAAAAACACCTTTGTTCCCTACAGAGACTCCAAACTCACCCGTCTGCTGCAGGGTAGGCTTTGATTTAAATGTTCAAATGTCCTGCTGGTCATTACATCAGGCATACATACTGGTTTTTGGGGGGTTTTTCCAACAAAGACTATCGCTTCCTCCCCCCCAAACTGGTTTTCTAAAAACATTTTATGCGGGTTCTTCTGCGTTTTAATGAATAAAAAACGAAGGCAAAAGCTTGTTGTCCAAAAACGATGCAGTTCAGAAATGCGATGCACTCTAATTGCTTTTTCCATTTAAAAATAAATAAATCAGTTCTTGTATGCGTCGTTTCTTCCCTTCAGATTCTCTCGGAGGAAACAGCCACACTCTGATGATTGCGTGCGTCAGTCCTGCAGACTCCAACATGGAAGAAACCATCAACACGCTGCGCTACGCAGACAGAGCGCGCAAGATTAAGAATAAACCCATCGTTAACGTCGACCCCAGAGCCGCAGAAATGAGCCGACTGAAACAGCAGGTATTTAAAAAAAAATCAATATGAAGTTGAATGCTCCATTATGAAATCTATACATGTTATGTTTGAGGAATCGTTAACTAGTTGCTCTTATTCTGTTGGAAATCTATTTTTCTGGCAGAATGACTTTCTTTGTAACTATTTTTTTTGTGTGTGTTTTCCAAGATGCAAAACCTGATTCTGGAAGTAGTGAACAAGTGAAAGCATAAAGAATCTTTTCCTTTCCATGTTTGCTCAGGTTCAAGAGCTGCAGGTGATGCTCCTGCACGCGCGAGGCGGAGTCGCCCCTGTGCTCTCCGGGTAAGAAGTGGGGGGTCAAACCGGGAGGACGAGCTGATGAATCCAGTCAGAAAACTCACCTGACGTGTTGGTCACGGCTCTCTGTTCCAGGCCCAGTTCAGCTGAGGATGTGGGCAAGCTGCTGGAGAAGAACCGCACTCTGCAGGACGAGAACAGAAAGCTGTGCCGAGAGCTGAGCGAGGCGGCAGGACAGACGACCCTCATGTTTGAGAAGATCATCATGGTAAGTGGGACCAGAATTATTGCCGCAAAGACATTTTTGAGGTTTCAAATAGGATCAATAGAGGGGATTATTGGTTTATTCCAAACTAAAGCGGACATTTTAGATTCTCGGCTTCACTGTCGACTGTTTCTGCTCTCGTTTTCAGACGGAACAAACTAATGAGAAGCTGCAAAGCAAACTGGAACAGCTTCAGCGCCACGCAGCGTAAGTTCTCAAAATGGAGAAAAACCCACATGGCTTTAGGGGTTGGGAGCAAGCGACGGTCTGATTGCAGAAGCATAATTAGTGTCTTTTTAAATGCAACGGTTTTAAACTCTTTGTTTCTTTCAGCTGTGCTGTTGATCTTGAGAAAGTGATGCTGTCACTGGAGGACCAGGAGTTGAAGGAAAATGTGGAGGTGATGAAGAACTTACAAGAGCTCATCTTGGAGCTCAAGGTAAATGAACTGGCTTCCATCAGAACGAAGCAAACGGCTTTTTCTTTACTGCTTTAATTTACTGCTGCAGTTAGTGTCATAGGTCCATAAATTAGATAAACACAGGGTGCAAGTATTGTTGCTTTTGGCAGCCATTTTAGTTTTAGTCTTAGTTTCTTTTCCTCTATCAAAAATGCGTCTTAGTTTTAGTCGTTTCTATGTTTGATTGTTTTTAGTGGACAAAATTTTTACTCCCAAAAGAGCCAAAAAATATTCTCTTTGCCATTTATTATTATTGACATTTTTGTTTAATTTTAGTCATCCAATAGTTTTGCCATGTTTTTTGTTTTGTTATCGTCATGAAAAAAAGGGGTGTCGACAATAAAATGTCATCGTTAATAAAAAACAGTTGGTCAGAATCGTTGCCTCTGTTATAGTGAAGGTCATTGTCTTGGCTGACACTACGGACGTTAATTGTTGCGTTTTTGCTTTCTAAGAACGAGAGCGTCTGCATATCTGCCTCCATCGACGCCATGACTGCGAGAGAGGAAGTACCTGAGGTGGCAGCGGGCGGCGGCACAAATCCCCCTGAGCCGTCTGCATCAGTACGGTTTCTGTGCAACTACATGACTGTAGATAGTTTCCTGTGAAAGCATTAAATTATTTTAAACTACACTTTCTAACTTTTTTTTTTCACATGTGCAAAGGATTCCCCAGAAGCTTTCACAGCCAACCATGCTCTGAGACAAGCCCAGCTCTCCAAAGAGCTCATAGAGCTGAACAACGTGTTGAGTTTGAAGGAAGCTTACGTGAGGAAAATGTGCGAGAACGACAGCCAGCTGGAGCCCATGCAGTCAGAGCACCACGTAAGACGAGACGAGCAAAAGAGCTCTGTGTCAGTTTGTCCAGGCCTTTTATTCAGATGGACTTGTCCCCCCAGAGAAACGTCCAAACTCTGCAGTCGGCCGTTGATTCTCTGCAAAAGGAAAAAGGGGAACTGGTTTTAGCTCTTCAGTCGGCTAAGAAAGACACCAACCAGGCAAAGTACGACAGCTTTATCCTCCCTGTAGCAGCAATCTGATTTCAAATCGTACAAGTACGAAACAATGTTTCCATTGACTTCTGACATCCATGAACTTCTTCTAGACTCAGCGAGCAACGGAGGAGGAGACTACAGGAGCTAGAAGCTCAGCTTGTAGATATGAAGAGGAAGCTAGTTGATCAGTCGAAGCTGTTGAAACTCAAGGAATCCTCTGTTCAGAAAGTCAACAAGCTGATGCAAGAGATACAGGTAATTGTTTAATATATTTTAACTTGACGTGATCGGTAAAACGTAAGCACCCCATCTTGACTTTTAAATTAAAAACAAGTAGTAGTCGGTTGCCTGGCAACCTGTCCAGGGTGACCTCGCCCGGACCTTTAGCTGGAGATGGACACCAGCACCGCCTGACCCCAATAAGGGACAAAGGTGTAAGATGGATGGATGGATAGTAGTCAGTTGTAAATATTACTGTTATTTCAGTGTTTTCCCCAGTGGATTATAAACCTGGGCCGTCTTACTTCTTCTATTCTTACTGACGCACACTTGGCTCTATGTCTGCGCTTTAAACGTCACAACGTTTAAGCGTCGTTTTCATCCAATCGGAGTGTACTTTACAAATTCTCCTTAGGTTTTGATTGGTAGCCAATCACAACCAGGAAATCAAAAGATTGTGCCAAACCGTAGGATTTGGCAAAGTATAAGATTATTTAACACAATAAATACCCTAACTTTCAACTCTAAGAATACTTGGTTTAGCTTACAATTACTTATTGTAAATATTTGGTATAATTTCTTTTAATTTATTTGCTTTTAGATGCGAGTTTTAAGGTCCAACGGGTGATTACTTAAGGATCTAATTGAAACTCAAATCATTTATAGTTATTTCCTGTCAACTTTTAATGGTGGGCGTTTCAGGTTTTCTGGGGCGAAAGCCAAACGTATTACATTGAAGTCACATGATTACAAATTGAAATAACCTGGTGTTTTTTCTTCTAGGCTATGAAGTCGCAGCGAATACAGCTGATGAAGCAGATGAGAGAAGATGCTGATAAATACAGGCAGTGGAAGAGCAAGAAGGACAGGGAGGTCCTGCAGCTGAAGGAGAAGGTCTGGAACAAATGACAAATCATTTTGAGAAGCTGGAGAGAAGAGGCCATCCTCATCATGTCTGCTCTTTATTCCCCAATCGTGTTACAGGATCGTAAACGGCAGTACGAGCTGCTCAAACTGGAGCAAAATTTCCAGAAACAAGCCAACGTCCTGCGGCGCAAAACCGAGGAGGTTGGTTCCTTCTATTGCTGTTCTGCTTACTTTTGTTGTGCTGCTCCCCACAGCACATGAACCCACTTGTCGTTTTGTCACAGGCAGCAGCTGCTAACAAACGACTGAAAGACGCCTTGCTGAAAAGAAGCGAATCTTCAGAGAAACGTAAAGATGGCCATAACCGAGGCCTGGAGGGAGCTGCTGGGAGAGTCAAGGTAGCTGACCAGGTTTCTGTTTCACTAAACACTGATTCCTGAAAGAGTTTGACTAAACGTTGCGGCGCTGCCTGCGTCAGACGTGGCTGCTGAACGAGGTGGAGGTGATGGTGAGCACGGAGGAGGCGCGCCGCCACCTCAACGACCTGCTGGACGACAGGAAGGTCCTGGCTCAGGAGATCAACAACCTCAAACAGCAGATGGAGGCCGGGGAGAGACCTGCTCCCAAAATCAGAGTAGGTGGAGACATTTGCACCTGCAGTGCCTAAAAATGTAAAAGAAATCAAGGAAAAAAAGGAAAGATCTTGACTCGTGTGTTTCGTGGGATGTTGGGATGCAGCGTCGGACTCTGATCATCTCTGAGTTGGAAACCCAGGGGGCGCTGGAGACCCCGCTGTCCAAGCAGGTGGAGAACCTGCAGACAGAAATGGGCCTGAGGTGAGTCAAACCGTCCACTTGCAGCCAGTATGCAGTAATATTTAAATCACATAAACTTCAGCCTCGACTCACAATTTTAAAACTCATGAACGTGACTTTATTTTAATGCTTTGTTTCTAAACTCTTATCTGTCTACTCGCCTGTCTGCTTTGGGTTGTTCATTTCTCTCTACCTAGGGCTAATAACACTACATGCTAACTATCACAAACATGGCGGCACCACCGTTCAAAGTTAAGTTTGTAAAAACACCTAGAGGTTCCAGAGCATTAAGAAACAAAGAGTTTACTGTAGAGATTTGCATTTCAGAATTGTTGTTAAATTGAAATTGTCTTTAGATTTGATTTAGTTTTTTTTCATGCATCGCTAGCAAAAGGCAGGGTTTTTGTTTTTATTTCACAGCCCTCATTTTCATTTTTTGAGTAAAAGATGGCAGACGTTTACTGCTGTATCCACTAATAAGTGGATTTTGTAAGAAAATGGCGTGTAGAAAAATACAGATAAAGATTTTATCAAGAAAGAAATGTGTGAGAAATTGTTAAACTGTATTTTTTCTTTTAAAAGTTGAAGCTAATAGTAATTTCTCCTGCATCACAATGCAGCGTTTTATGCAAACCACAAAACGGCAGAAACATGCAACTCAGACTTGACTTGGAGTTGCAAGAAATGACTTGTGAACATCTGATATTGGCAGCAAAACCATGTCATAAACCGATGCAATAACATGTGCTAATTGGTTTGATTCCTCACAGAAACGCTCAGATCGCCGACCTTCAGCAGAAAGTCCTCGTCGCCGACGGCGAGGGCCGTTTAAAACAGCGAGTCGACAGCCTCACCAGCATCGTGGACGCAAAGAGTGCAGTTCGGGTCCTAATGGCCGAGGTAACGACTGAGAATAAAGCCAGTGACCTCGGAATGCATTTCGCAACATGAACTTCACTGACGCCTTTCGTTTCACTCCAAGCTGGTGGCGGCTAAAGCGGCCTACTTCAAGCTGGAGAGCGAGCTGA
This sequence comes from Micropoecilia bifurca, assembly GCA_903067075.1. Taxonomy (NCBI): domain Eukaryota; kingdom Metazoa; phylum Chordata; class Actinopteri; order Cyprinodontiformes; family Poeciliidae; genus Micropoecilia; species Micropoecilia bifurca. The sequence goes on along the minus strand of CAEGAF010109079.1, from coordinate 60,387 downwards.
ATCAGGAGAAGGGAAACGGCCAGGATTTAAGAAAGATGCTGGCTGATGAGAGGAACGTGATGTCCGCCATGGACATGGAGCACCAGCAGCAGCTGGTGGAACTGGAGCAGAGACACCAGGAGAAGGTGATGCTGCGTCTGTGGGGGGGGAAGGAAGGGAAAAAAATAAAAAACCTCCTCAGATGGGAGCGTTCTGTCCGTCGAACCGTTTCTGTTCGTTTCCTCTGCAGGTTCTGTATCTTCTCAACCAGCTGCAGAACAAACAGGAAGAGGAGACGAGCTCAAAGGACGGAGAGCTTCTCCAGCGCCTCAAAGTCCAGGTCTGTTTATTCCACACTTGATGCCTTTTTTCTTCTTCTTTTTACATTTTTAAATGTTTCGCAAGTCTCTTCTGATAAAGTACTTCAGTTTGTATTGTTGTTTTTAGGAGGAAGAGCTTGAAAAGTTACGAACATTAAGCGAACAGAACCAGAACCTGTTGGAGCAGAATGAGCAGTACAGACTGGTAACATCCCTAATCTTCTTTTTTTTTTAAGCTTGTGGAGTAGATTGATGCTATGTTAGGTTATATTAAAATAATTTGATCACTTTCATACTCGGATTACTTCTCATTGACAGATCTCTTGTTCAGATAGAAAACCTGCCACACTTTTTCCTTCCACTCAACGTTTCATGAATATGGTGTAACTTTTGCAATATTTAAGCGTTTTGAGACATTTTATTATCTCTAAGCCACAATAATCAGAATAACAAGAAATAAATGTTTGCAATACTTAAGCATTTATTATGTATAATGAATGTCTATAATATGAATTTCACTTTCTGTAAACGGCATTGAGTTTTTTTCATGATATTCTAAACTAATCTTGGCTGACACCTGATCAAGCTGAGATTTTGACACATTTATTAAAGGTGGAAACAAATCAAATGAAATAATGATTTTGTTTTAAAATATCAATCTAATTTATATTTGACTCTTTTTACTAACTTAAAAACAAATTAGACAGAGTAAAGAACTACCTCTATTGATTATTCATTAATAAGGCCATTTCTGAAATGATAAATTAACTTTCAAAATATTACATTTAGCTTGTTGCACATTCTTGAAAAGCCTTAAATTAATGTATCTAATTTAAGGCCTTAAAAAAAGTCTTGAAATCATTAGAAAGAAGGAAAGTCGACCTTAAATATATTAATCGCAGGTCTTGAGTTTTGTGGTGGTAAAACAGTTTTGTCCCTTATATTCTATGTAGTTTATTTCTCAGACATCTTCATTACACTCTGACTCCAGGCGTTGAGGCTACCGCTAACTAGCTGCTAACATACTCTTGATAGCTAGCTAGCCTTTTTGCATCCGTCATGGGGGAACTTTGGTAAACGTAGAAAGCCTGGACTTGTTCACTTTCACTTTGGAAATGTTTGTTGATGGGCTTTAGATTTTTACTGTCTGGGGGGAAAAAAAACTTTGATGTCTTTCGACAGTGAGGTATTTTAAACCCGAAGATTGATGGATAGAAAGAAAATGATAGATGGAAATCGTCTGGTTGGATAAAAAACCCTCCTGGCTACATCTGAAATGTCAGTGATGATGTTTTAATGTTGAAATATAATAGAGTGAACGGTAAAAGATGGTGAAAACTCACATTTGTCCACACAAATTGATAATTGCAGATGTTTAACGTGTTCTTGCATTTGCAGTTTTGCATATTGTGTCTTAAGCCAAAAATATAATTTCTGGACAAATCTAAATTATATTGAGGAAATGTAAACGGTAAAATGATCAATTAAAAAGAACACATGGTCGCTTTATTACTTTGTTGCCTGAGGTGAAATGGATTTTGTGACGGCTTGACAGGCAGCGAGCCGAACGGGGATGAAATCCCAACGGCAGCTACCAGCAGTTGTTACCCCCTAATGTAATCAGGCTTTAAAAAACCTTTTTTTCCCACCTTAGAAACTCTCATTGCTCCACTTGGCAAGTGAGAGCAAAGTTCTTAAACCTGCCATCAAGAATGAAATGAGCCCAGACGACTCATTCGAGTACGTTCCTCCAAAAGTAAGTTGTTTCTTGTTGTTTTTGGAGATGATTTTGAAGTTTTCCCAGCCTACCAGAGTTCCCACTTATTCCAGCGCTTGGCCTCATGACTGCAGCTGCTTGTCGTTTGGCTCGGTGTTTAGACTCAGAACTCGTAATCACAATTTGATTCTGTTTACTTTGCGTTCCCCCGAAAGCCCAAACAGAAAAAGCCCACCACTGCCAAGGCAGCACTGAACACAACCATCAGCGTGACGGAGCTGATGTCCCCCAGCGAGGACGAGACCGAGGACGAAGCGGACGAGTGGCGTCCTGAGAATGCCGAGAAGACCAGGGGGGCCTACAGGAAACCCAAGCTCACCGGGGTAAGACCAACCTGAGTTCTCCACAACGGAGACGGGATTCACGACGCGGGGAACGCTAAATAGAAATTAAAACAAAAATTCTTTTTTATTATTATTTATTTATTTTTCATCAGCTTAAAATTCTGCTAAATACAAAATAATATATCATAACTGGATGAATATGTTAACATTGTTAGAATTTAGATTTTAACCTTATGCCTAATTTCTGTTGGCTTATTTCTTTTTTTATTGTAACTATTTTAGTTGCCACATCAGAACTTGATTTACTCCCATCCACCAAATGTTTGGATGAGTTTACTTCCCATTTCAATATAAAATCCCCCACTTTTCTTGAAATGTCTTGAGTTTAGGATACCAAACGTTAGTTCTGCTCTTGGCTCTTTGCACTTCCTTTCATTATCTGATTTCACGTAATTATTAACTGTGTTTGGTTATTAAGTTAGCAAATTTATTTTTATGATTTGCTCGGGTTCTGAATTGAAGCCTTTACATTTTTTTACATTGAACTCAATGGAATTAATAAAAATCTTCGATTTATGACATCATTTCTTAATATGATGCAATTTTTCTGTGGACTGCAACTCAGGCTTGCAACCTTCATTAATAAACCAGACAAAAAGCCCACCAGCTCTCGTCTCGCATTGCTTTAATCCAGTAAACCAGTCCGGTAGTTGCTAAAGTTGAGCTCAGCAAAGCACTAACGCGAAGCCGTGTGTCTTTGTTCAGTGTGCGTGCAAAGGTCGCTGCAGCAACAAGCAGTGCAGGTGTCGCAAAGGGAAGATGGCGTGCGGTGAGAACTGCCAGTGCGATCACGAGAAGTGTCGAAACCTGGACAGCCGGGCGGCGGCCACGGTGAGTTCCTGCCACTCCAGAGTCCAACTGTGACCTCGAGTTGGAACGAAAACGTTTGCGCTGCAAAAATGTTTTTTTTTTTGTTTGTTTGTGCCGCAATCGTTTTAAAGATGCTACCAAATGTTTCCACACGTCTCCTGAGGTCGACCAGCCAGTCCATGTTGACACAAATGAATAAAATACAATCAACTGTGCTACGTTTTTGCTGGTGTGTTTCACAAATGTTCATTTGTGTCGCCACAGTTTTTAACATCTAAAACCAAAGATTTTCCAGAGTTCAACCTGCCGTTCCATAGTCACATAATCAAACACATAATAATTATTTTTGTCCTGCATGTTTGTGCAGCTAAAGACTTTATGGCCCAGTCAATGTGTTTGATTTTGTAAACATGGTTGATTTTTCACCTGTGGAAACATTTATCAATATTCTCTTTAAAATGACTGCGGCACATACAATTTCTTATTCTTTTTTTACTGCACAAACGTTTGACACAAGTTTCATTTGATTTGAAGAAGGTGCTCTTCATTTATGTTTCATACCAAAAACCAAGCATACAGGAAAGATTTCACACGGAATGTTTTGAAACGCATCTGTGATGTGCAACAGTTCTGATAATGGGATAGTGACGATGCTGTGCAGATTTTTACCGCTGAACCATTTCATTTTGATCAGTCCCCCAAAAAAACTAAAAACCAAATACCTTTTTAAGATTTGGTACAGTGAAAAACCACGACCTCTGACCTCCGTTTGCTCGTTTCAGGACGGAAGCATCGCAGACGACGCTTCTAGAGACTCTGTGTCCCTGCAGGAGCCGTCCTGCGACAACCCTGAGAACGCCACCTTCTTCAAGCCTCCATCTTGCACCCCGACCAAAAAGGTAACGATGGACACGCAAACGGCATTTCCCCGAGTCGCAAACAGAAACTCTAGTGTGTTTTATTGGATTCCTACATGTGCTGGAAATCCTTCAAAAATGTTTAAACTTATATTGTGTTTAAGCATTTAATTTGTGTAGGGAGGTTATTTAACTTGACATAAACCAACCTGTTCAATGCTGTGAATATTTTTTTTTATCTCTAATGAACTTTATATAAATAAAAACCCAAAAAAAAACACTTTAATGTTTGTAGGTGCTGAAGGAAATCGAAGACCTGGGCCAAAGCACCGCTAAGCTGAAGTTTCTAAGGAGACCCGCCTGGACGGAGGAGGAGGAAGGGGAGGAAGAAGATAACGAGGACAGAACGACGGTCAGCTTCCTCAAGAAGAAGAAACGGCCCCTGACCAACTTCCAGAACAGTTTCCTCTCCGGCTGCACTCCCATTAGAGAGGAATCCTAATAACTTCTGTTGTTGTTTTCTTCCTGTAGTCGTCAGTGTGTTTTTGTCTCATCTTTTGTCTATTTTTATGTCATCTACTGTATGTGGAAGTCGTTGTAGATTTAAATTCTTCTGTTCATAGAGAGAAATTAATGATTGGTTTGAAACACCAACTGGGATCAGTGATGATCAAGAACGCCTGTACAGAACTTTAATTCATCTTTTCTTTCACTAATGTTGAAATAATCCGCTGCCACTCATCACCTTGGCTAGCGTCTGTAACCTTTGTATGTGTTTTTAGTATCTAAGCGGAATAAAGTCTTGAAATCACATCTAGATTTGAACAAAGACAACTTTTCTTTAACATTTAATTGCTAAGCATTGATGGAAGAATATTTTTATTTATCCAAATTGTAATTTCATGTCCTGTTTTTATGCTCTTCCAGAGACGTTATGTATTTGAATCAAAATCACAATTTCTTACGGTTAACTACATTAATCCCGTTTCTTCCACATTAAACTTGCATAAAATTAACATGCATTTTGTTTCGTTATTAGGCAAGTTTATTCATCCGCCACTTTAGATTTTTAGATCCTTGATGCCGTTGTCTTAACATTTTCATGTCCCATTTTTCAAGACGTTTTGTGTTTTAATTGACTGAACTTCATATTGGTCTTTGACCTCATTTCCTCATTTAATTACCATTAATCTCATCACTTGTCTGGGATAATGCCAATTTAGAATGAATAAAACTAATATTTTACAAACCTGTTGCGTTTCTTCCCTTAGACTTGCTACTTGATTCAGTTGCACAATGGTGAATTCCCTAGCCTCTTAAAACCATTAGCTACAAGTTGCTAGTGCTGTGAGGTTCCTCAACACCAAACTGACTTGACTTCATAGTGTTCTGTTTTAAACCCAACAGGCAACATTTGGGATGAATTGGAGGGGAGAATGGTAGCCAGGGCTTCTCAGCCAACATCAATGTCTGATCTTGCAGATGTTCTGTTGGAGGACAATTCTCAAACACATTCCCACTTCACATTTTGCTTTAGAGATATCACACAGCATGCTTAATAATGTAATTTACTTGAATAATTATGTAAAAATTTTAACCAATGAGTTTGGTGTTGGGTAAATATTTAAATATTTTGTTATCTTCCACTGTTATTGACAATTGTCTCAGAGTGCACATCTAAAGCTGCACAACTATGACCATGTCGAGGTCATTTTTCTACTGATGCTCTATCTGGAAATGTGTTGTGAAACAATATTTTGTCTTATTTTGAAATCATAACGGTAACAACAAGCAGGTCATGTACTTCTGTCTGTCTTCAATGTCTGCTGCCACCAGCAGAGGGCGAGAGAGGTCACGGTAACCTTTACTGACACTTCAGCACAAAGATCTAACTCCTTTTTGTCTTTTTGCCACAAATTGGCAACTCTATTGGTGACAGAATTTGAGACCATCATGTGCACCTGTTTCAAATCAATAATTTCTGTCTGATGCCGATGTTTAATAATGATTTGCTGCAAGACAAAAATGAGTCAAGTGAAGTTTTAACATTAGCATCCCAAGGTCTTGTCAGGCAAAATTACAAAAATGTGGGTCACTCGTAATACAGACTTCTGAATCCAAAAATACTATATTGGGTAACAAACTTTACACTAAAGAAAAACGAGTATTTCAGAAGGGCAAGTTTTTGTTCAGATATAAAAAAGGGCAGTTGATCTAGCAAAAGCTGATCTGAGCGTTAGCATAAAAGCTACTGAACACAGATGCATAACCACACTTTTCAGGTTTATATACTTTTGCGGAACATTTGAATTTGGAAACCATGCGTCGTCCCGTCACTTCGCAGTTTTAAACTCTGAATTAAATGCATTAAAGTTTCCTCTGCGAACACAGTGGAAATGGTGGGCAGATCCCATTTCCCTGCTTCAATCAGTTGTTTCACACAAACTCCTTTGTCTCGAGCCTCTCCTGTCCTCCAAACTGCAGTTCATGATCAATTTCAGGTCAGAAAAATCTTCAAAGAGCTGAGATGGCAATCGCCATAAGGAACAAGACCTGGCTGCAGATAAAGAAAGGAGCCACGGGCTGCTCTAAACTTGAATTAGTCATTGGACTCATGGAAAATACAACCCTAAAGAGTCAATCATTTCTGAACTACAGGCGGAGCTAGAGGGGGGCGCGAGGGGCCCGCGTGTGACAACGTGCTCTGGGTCCTGGCAGCTATCTGATCTAAATTGCTTTCGAAGTTATCACGACCTTCGTCACTGTCGATTCAAAGCCGTGAAGAGAGGCTTTATCTGCTCGGCAAGAACTGCTGTGTGGATATTCTCTCTCCTGAGGACACTGGACTCTGCTCTAAGGTGTACCGATCCCTCAGATAAGATTGCTCAGGTGTATGAATATATGTATAAACAGGTAAAATGTCAGGTAAAAGAAACAAAAAGGAATCATAATTCATGCTTCTTTTTTTAGCTAAAGCATTGCACTATAAAAAATGTAGACACTTTAAAAAGAAGGATTAGTATAAGAAGGTGACAGAAAAACATGAGATTTATCTTTTCTTTTATGGTTTTAGTGTAGTTTCATTGTGACTCAGGTCAGAACAAACAGACCTTTGGCTGTTTGATTAAGAAGAAATGCAGGTTATAATTCATGAAACATTTTCATGATGCTGATACAAAACAACATATTTCAGTATTTCATAATCAGCCATTCTTTTCTGCAAGTATGTATTGTTCGACATCTGTATTATTATTTTTTTATAACTGTCGTACAGTTTGAACCTTTCAACATTACAGCCTGTAACCTTTCATGAAAAGAGATCAGAATAACCTCCCTAATTCTGACACTCCTAAATGAAATTCACCTCAGTACGGCGTAATGTCTGTGAACGCTGCAAAAAGATCTTCCCTTGGTTTAGTTTCAAATATGTTAGTGCACTTGAAATAGGACAAAAGCAACTTTGTGGCAAGATATAGCAGCTAGTCTCTGGAAGAGCTGCAACAATCCACAGCTCATGTAGGATCACGTAGGACAACAATTATCTCAACTGCTGAGGGAAAAACAATAGAAAACTTGCTATTTTGCTCTGATCAGATGAATTGTCACTTTTTGGGCCAGTGGTCAGACCTGGTATGTGTGGAGGAAAATGACCTGAACAATAGCAGGACAGCGTTTCTTCTGCTGGAACTGGGAAGTCTGTCAGAGTTGACGGAAAGACGGGACATGCCGTCATAGAAGTTTTTAACTCGAAATTCATCCGCCCACCTGTAAAAGGGGACGAGACAGAAACAACAGGTCACCCCAATTCTGGATCCCCTCCAATGGCTGTTTAAACGTGTTTAATGGTCTCTGTCTCTTTGTCTTTCTGAACTTTTACATCCACACATCCGCGCAGTGGAAAATCTCAAGAACAAAAACTTCTAAGTCAGGGGTCATTTTCATTTTGGGCCATATCAAAAATCTGAATGTTCTTTAAGGGCCGGTTGTGCATGAATGAATGAATGAATGAATGCATAACCAAACACAAGGCAATCGCTGGGATAAAGACCACCAGACATACACTAAACTTGGGTGCTAGCACCTTGAAATCCTGACTTAGTTTGAGCTCATTTGTACAAATAAAAAATAGGCAAATATTTTTGTTTGTACAAAAAAAATTTGTGCAACCATCAGAGCAACAAACGGTGTTTCCCTAAATCATTAAATTGACAAATTAACATTTCATACTTCCATCTTTTTAATTTGAAAGCCACGTGTTGTCGCTCTTTCACTTGACATTTAAGCGTTACTTTGTGTCACTCTATCACAGGAAATCTCAATAAAGCTCAGTTTGCGGTAATAACGTGATAAAACGCGATTAAAGTCCATGAAGTGAGTACATTTTTGCAACCCGCTCGCACCAAAGAGGCCTCCACCAATCTTTAACGAAGCCTTTAACCTTTTATTGTATTGTAATGTCGTCTAATCGGGCTCCATAGAGATCAAGAGTTTTTTTTTTTTTGCTTCCTCATATGAGATTGCTTCATACTTTTGAGTTTGTCTTCTGATCAAGCAATGCAGGAGTTGTTTTTTTAATTCTTTCCAACCAAAGTGAAGGCCTCTGTAATCTCTAGCTGTATATGAAGTAAAGGTTTCACCAATCCCTGTTGAAGGCATTCGTTTTTGTAGATTTTGATTCCAGAGGGCTACATGTGGTGCTGAATACATATTTTCTGCATGAGGGACAAAAGAGATGCATTGGAGGGCCCGGCCCCACCCTCGGTGCCACTCAGAGTGGAATCAGGATGTTGGGTTGAGGGGCAGGGCGCTCGGCCTGTTAAATATTGACGGCGGATGTAATAATTAACCCTCCAGCGACTCCCGATGACTTAAACTGGCCGCCGTGCCTCGCTGCCATTGCCACCGCCGTCTTTCCTGCCGCTCGCATCGAAACGCCGACTCCCCCTCCCCGACTCCCTCTGCCTGGTTCCGGCCGATGGCCGTTTTCAACGCTCACACCTGACCCGGTCCCGGCAGGCAGGATGGGCGCCGGGCCCCTTTTCCAAGCCTTCACGTCCGCCTGTGGGTCACGACACCCCGGCTGCTCTTCGAACCTTTGGCCTCGGCTGTGAAATCCGCCGGGCCATGTTGGATCTGAAGGTGAGTAGAGAGAGAAACAAAACCACCAAAATGATTTTCTGAAAGGTAAAACCCATCTTCATCTTCATTGGTGTTTATTCCTCTTTTAATGCTTTATTGATTGATTATTGTGACTTCTTTTTTTTTTTGCGACGTTCCAAACTAGAATAAAAACTAGAAATATTCTGTCTCAACCTAAAAAGCAGGTTAGTTATGTAGAGCTTATGAAGACGAATGTCAGAGTGAGCAGGAAACGCTGGGCCTGCAGGTACACAGGTCAGACACACCCTTATACTCGCCTTCATGTTGACAGCTGCCATAAAATCTGTGTTATCTACACAGGCCTTGGCCCTTTGGCCGTGCTGTTGGAGGAGTGCGAGCATTGATGCTGTTTATACTTGAGGCTATAAAAGCTGGGAGGAGGAAATTGTCAGGTCAAAGTCGCCTGGGAGCGGAGCCGCGGCGGCCGGCTACTAAATCCAGATCCTCGCTTGAGCTCTTAGCTGTCTTTTCTCTCTCTCTCGCTCTCTTTGCAGGAAGGCGGACGTGTGAGGTCATCCTCATCGTCCGTGTCATCGACGATCCCAGTGGTTGTCGCTGGATGTAACAGCAACTCCATGTGGAAGTTGCTGTCGGTTCCAGTGGAGGTGCTGTTACCTGCAGAGACCGACCGATTACCAAAGGGTTGCCGTTGCCGACTGGAGAAAGTTTTTTTTTTTTTTTTTTTTTTAAAGCGATGGGCCACAAGGTGATGACCTATGAATTGACAGCCAGTGATTTAAACCGTCTGCCTGTCAGTTCTGTAGGCCACTGCTGCGTTTGTTCCTCTGAGCCTTCACAGATTTGAAACCAGTGACTTCTTTTATTTTTGTCTTTTGTTTTTGTGAACTTACAATAAATAGAAATATACATTTATTTGCCCACGAGTCTTTTGTTTGTACGTTTCCCTTTTCTTCATGTAGTGGTTTAATGGTGACTGATTATTAGCCTCAGAGGGATCAGGTGATATTAGTGGAACAGGTCTCACCAGATATGGGCAACCTCACAGGGCGTCATGTCCCACTCGGGGCGTCACATGCAAAAGGTTGGTTGTGACTTGAAATAGTTTCCTATTTCCTATGTGAATGTCCTCTTAATATTAAAGCTACTTAATGATGCTGTGCTACAGCTACAGATTCGAGGTTATATTAAAGGGCTATTTCACTATTTTTAAGTAATCTTGACCATATTTAGTTTCTCTTGAACTTGGTTATTGTACACTAAACTTTAATTCTTTCCAATACTGTTTGTTAAGATAATTAATTTAGCAAGTTCATTTTAGTTTATTTAATTAAAAACATATATATTTTTAGCTTTGTCCGAGATAAGACAAAGGGGAGATAAGCGGACAGGGGGGCTGCCCGGGGCACCGCTCATGTAAGAACCGCCACTGGATCCTCCCAGATAGTTCATTTCTTCAGTTCCACCTAGAAAAATCTCTCAAATGTTAACATCGAGTTTAACAGTTTTTTTTATTGCTACAATTGCTATTGCTATTGTTCAGATAAATGTTGTGAGAACTGATTCAAAAGTTACTATTAAAAAGCAGCAAGACAAGCGTGGAAATAAAACCCAATTCTTTATCAATTTAATTTAATTGTTCTCATAATATATGATGTGGTAATAATTCAGCTAATGCAATCTTTCTTTTCAGCCTGCAAACAAGCCTGTTATCACCTTCATGGAGCAGAGATGATTTATGCAAACCACCAAGTTGCTGCTTTTGCCCTCGGCATTTTAGAGAAAAAGTAGCCACTTTAAAACTGTCACAACTTTATTGGACTGCTCAGTCACACTCTGGATTATTAATAAACTGTGGGCCTGTTGTGCTCTCTGCAATTACTGTCACCCCCTAAGCCTTAATTAAAATCCTGTTGTTGCAGGAGGAATGTCTCACACTCTCATGCTGGGGATTTTACAAAAATACAACCTTTAATTTGAGTCCGTTTGATCAAACGGGGAGGTGTCTCACTTCAAGAACGAACTGATTTGTCAAAGTTTCTGCCATATTTAACAATTTCCATAACAAACAGTCTTGGGGAAAAAATAAGGGCTTTCTACCCTGTGTGATTTTCAGACATATATGCATATTTAATAGAAATTTAATAGAAATGTAACAACTGTGATCTAAACAAACACAAAGACATACGTCTTATGGTTTTTGGACAAATCAGTCTAAATTGGGGTTATCTGTACATCAGCAGAGATGTCATGTCTGGTATAAACCCAACACAGCAATACAGGAAAAGAAAACTCATACCTATGAAGCACAGAGGTGGAAATGTGATGGTATAAACTCTATCAGAAGCCGTCCAAGGAAAACATGACCCTGAAACATGTGTTGTACTACAAGGTCTTGCGAAGTGACTTGAAACAAGACGTCTAAGGTGAGCCGTGTTTATCTATCAGAAGTGGTCTGAATAGGTTTCCAAACACCTTCCTGCATCAGCAGTCAGTGATGGGTTGAGTGGAGTGTAGGGTGATCAAACCTTTCACCTCATACAGTTTGAGTGTGTGTTTAGCTGCTACCAACCAGGAAACCTCAAGAAATTCCACTTTCACAAACGTTGGCCATTTTTCTGGATGTAGCCAGTGAAAATACAGTTGTAACAGAGTTGTACAGGTGAGTATGGAGTGTCAAGGTAGGAGTACATTGGGCCCAGTTGAGCCACTTCTGCCCTGCATCTGGACGAGTCTAACCTGCGCAAAATAATCAACCCATGTTTTATTTTGGCGGCTCAAACTGACAGCACACTATTAAGTTCCCGGTCAGAGAAGAACTCGGATCTCCTGCCGCTGTGGCTAGATGCTTGTGCTTGACATTTTCCCAAATAGTTGAAGAATGAGTCGTTAATTTTACGTAATTTTTGTTTTTTACCAATAGGAATGCGGTAGCGACACGCCTACTCAAAATCTGTGTATTGGCGACTTAAAAATTGTCTTTTAGATTAAAAATAATTATCTTTTTCTTCATTTTGTAGCAGAATAGAAGATGTATCCTCAAGTATTAAATAAGCCCTTTGATTTCTGTAAATGTATCCTTTAGGATACTTTTAGTTACTGTTCATTGATTTTGTGGATGACCTATAGAAATCTGGAATTGGTTCAATTATTTGGAGATGCGCAACAAAACAAATACGTCAATTAAGTTTAAATGACTTTAATGTCAATTAAACTTGGATTCAACTTGAAAATGCATTTTAATTTGATCGGTAACTTTAATTTGAGCCGTAACTTAAAATTCATTTGTACTATTCCTGAGAAATGCGTTATGGAATATAGTAATTACATTTTTTATGAATGTTTACCTATTTTGGATAGCAATAAAGCTATTTAAATGTGAATGCTTTTTTTATCATTGTTATTAATATTTATGACCTTGCTTAGGTCAGTTTTTCCACCCCCTGTTTCAACCCAGATTGGCTACTGGATCACAGCAGCTTTGCGGTAGAACTTTATTGAACCAAACTACTTTTCTTTTCCGGACCTATTGCCTTGGATCATTGACTAAAAACATTCTGATTACTGATTGATGGTCCATTTATCACCTTGCATACAAAAGAACGGACTTGAATAAAAGAAAAAAAAAACTCTTGGCTGTCATCAGGGTTTATTTTCCTGTTGTGTTTATTGTTTATACTTGTAGGAAAATGTTAATGCTATTATTATTGAATACTTTACTAAATATATGCAAATATATGAATTTGAATACAATATCTTAAACTTACTTACTGTCTAATGGTGTTTTACACACACACACACACACACACACACACACACACACACACACACACACACACACACACACACACACACACACACACATGCATACGGCTCCTCATCCGAACCTTTCTGATATATTTGGCCGTAGTCAGGTGCCTAGCCTTAACTAGCGTTACATGAGCTTTTATACATGAGTTTTTATTTAATTGTTTCTTAATTGTTTAAGTTCTCCCCCCCAAATTATTAGCATGTTGTGCTCAAAGCTGTAGATAAGCTAAGATAAGCCCTAAGTAGTTCATCTGTATTTCATATGGCCTGTATATCAGTCAAAGGCTGGTAATTAAAACCCTAAAATGCACATTTACCCTTATGGCCATTTTAAAGTCATTAAACCCAAATTAGGAGTTTTCTGTTCCTGCTGGTTAGTTCCTACCGCACCACTTCTCAGGGAAAGTGTTGTATGACTAATGTGAACTCAAAGACCACATTTGTCCAGAATAGTTATAAATAACCCAGGTTACTTTTTATACACCACAATGCTACTAAACTCATCAATATAAAATTACTAAAGCAACATATTTTACTTTTTAACAGAAAATGTAATGTATATAACCTATATATAACTCTATATAGAGAAGATAAGGGTTCATATGTAAAATGTCAATATGTGGCCAATACTGCCACCTGCCTGCATGACAGAACATCACAAAGAGCAGCCTGCAGTGGGTCACAGTGTTGAATTAAGGTCAAAATGGAGGTTTGAGCTGAATGACACAGGAAGAATATTATTCTGTTATAATGCACCCTAAATATCAATGTGATGTCAAAGAGAGGGAGTCCACAAAGCTCCGCATAAGGATGGTTTTGGAGTGGCCTAGTCAAAGTCCAGACCTAAATCAGCCTGAGATGTTGTGGCATGACTTTATAAAGGTTGTTCATGTTCAATGGGACTGATGTAAAACAATCCTGAAAATGAAAATTGGACTAAAATTGCTCCGCTGTGATGTAAAATACACGTTAAAACAGTTATAGCACCATTTCTGTCATAAATTGTTAAAACTCGATGATCAGAAAATATATAACCGTGAGGAACTACTTTTTATAATCAGCTTGTAAGTCCAAATTATGAGTCTTATGACCAGGTTTGTTCTTTGATATTTTGTATTTTATTTTTCATTAGTAGGTCAGACTGTATTATGGCATTACATACATCACAGTTAGAAGGTCATCTATGGATGACCACCAAATGGTGACTGTGTAAATCAAACCATCATTGTACAGCAGGTCAAAAAGACAAGACTACATGCTGTCATTCCTTTGAATTGGGAAGTGATTCGTGAATTATCCTGGATCATGTGAGATGTACACACAAGTGACTGGTTACTGCTCCTCATATAGGACTTCGTCTATGAAGACGTCACTGGAATCCACAGGAATCTTTTCACAGAGCTGCTCTTTGAAAGCCAGGGCGATGGTGTAAGGCTTCCCTTTTGGGTGTTCGCTGCAGCGTCTCAAATAGGTGTCGTAGAAGCCCTTTCCTCGTCCAAGTCGTCCTCCACTGAGGTCAAAGCCCAGGCCTGGCATCAACATGAGATCCAGCCCTCCTGAGGACAATGCTTCCTCTCTGCTTCTGCAATCATCCGACGGCTGCCGGATATTCCAGGATGTCAGGGGCAACTTCTCCAAGTCCTGCAGACTGTTGATCTCCAGCATGTCCATATGCGAGCTGTTGCTCAGATACCTGGGTATGAAGCAGCTTTTGCCCCTTTTGAACATGTCTCTGATTATTTCCTCAGTGCTCACTTCATCATGCATGCTGAGAAACACTCCAATTCGCTGTGAGGAGACATACTTGGGGTGTTTCAACAGCTTGCCTGAAAGCACCAGGGACTGTCGCCGCTTCTCCTCGGCGCTGAGCGCAGCAAGCCGCCGCTTCAGCTCTTTCCTCAGGGCTTGTTTGGACGCTCTCAGCACAGCCATGTTCTCTGTCTATCAGGGAAATCCTCTGTCTTTATGTGCATATGTGTCCTTAGAGATCTGCAGCTTGGTGTACAATTCAGTAAGTTAAACATTAACCAGCACATGGACATCTAATAGGACAAGAGACTCTTGTCAAGAGTTCGACGACATGACGTTTGGATGACGCAAAACCGGAAGTTGTGCAAACTGCGTCATATAACGTCACATACCTTTTCGTTGCCTACTCGCGATATTTTAATAAGCTGATAACCTGCTGAAGCTTAATAAAATTGATTTATTTTATACTTCCAAAGTCATTCACAGCCACTAGATAAAGGAATCGAAAGCGTAAACTAAAAACGTCCAGTAACAATAATTTTTTTCCCCATAGCAATAAGCGAATTGAAGGAAACAGCGCCGCCTAGCGGCAGAGCGCGACAGGACTTCCCGTGAGGCGGAGAAAGAACGCGGTAAAACGAGGAGAGAGGGCAGCATGGCATCCGACGACAATATGGCCAACATAAACGGCAAGGAGGCGGCCGCCTCGCTGAACGGAGAGCCGGTGGTGAAGCGGCCGAGGGAGAACGTCCCGCAGGACGTGTCGCTCCGCGTCCCCAGGGAGCCGCAGAACAAAGTGACCGTGGTGCTCGGAGCGCAGTGGGGCGACGAGGGGAAGGGAAAAGTTGTGGACTTGCTCGCTATGGATGCGGACATTGTATGCAGATGCCAGGTACCAAACGACGCTACCGCGTTAGCGCAACGGTTTTTACTTAACGGTTTCTGTTCGTTTTTGTGTTTGAACTACCGGTTATTTTCCCACTCGCACGTGGAAGTCGGTCTGTTTGTGTGTGTGTGTGTGTATGTGTGTGTGCGCGCGCGCGCGCGTGTGCCTCTTACATATTCATGACCGACGCTGACGTCATCACCGCCTCTGACCTCCCGGATGTGGAAGGGCTAGTTTCATGTTAGCATTCCTTTTATTTCTTCTTCTTCTACTACTTCTTCTCGCTCTCTTTTAGACATAGTCACGAGAACGACACGGTTAGAGAATGAAGCTCGTGACCTCCACACCGATAAGCCTCTGAATAATCACTTATGTAAAGCATCGACCTTGCAGGAAGCAGCTGTCCCTGTTGCTCTTCACACTCCCAGCTTCAGAGATTATTACCCCAAACTCAATGTCCCCCAGCCTGTCCAGCAGCAGAGCTGCCACGGCCCTTTGAGGCTTAATCAGAAAATGATATTACAGCTTTGCTAACCTGATTTTGCAGGAGTGTCTTGACAGAGAGTTGCATGTCGTGTGCTGTTTTTGCAGGGAGGAAACAATGCAGGTCACACCGTGGTGGTGGATTCAGTGGAATACGACTTCCACCTGCTGCCCAGCGGCGTGCTCAACAAGAAGGCCATCTCGTTCATCGGTAGGCTTCTATTTCCTTTCGGGCCAGAAGATGGCGGGATGATAAAGGCATCATTAGCAAGGACAGCATCCGAACTCCAGCGGGTCTCCTTTATCTCTTCCTCAGTCGCGCTTGAGGAAGAGATAAGAAAGCGGCGTAGTAAACAAGAGGACACCGAGCCATAGAGACAGTACGGCTTGGCAGAAAGCTGAACTGAGTGACGACCCAGTTTACTCTGGATAGAACTGATAAAAATGTTTCCCCGGCTCCATGAGCTTAGTTTTGGGCCTGCGAGTGATTTATTTATTTATTTTTAGCCTCAGTACACATTCTCAGTAGGATTGAGGCCCAGACTTTGAATGTGCCATTGTAGTCCTGTCCGTGTTTTTTAGGGTCATTGTCCTTCTAGATCCTCTCAGCCTTCAAAAAAGTTTTCTTCCCTGTTTACCTTTGTCTAGTTCCATTTCGCTTCTCATGGGCATCAGCATGATGCTGCCACCACCGAACCAAACACCCCTTCCTCTGGTTCCAGCATGTGGGCAGCGTTTAAAAATTTAAAATTACGTTAGTAATCCCAAAGTTGTTATATTTCATATTCTTTAAACAGTTGTTGTTGTGAGGAGGAAGGCTCTGACGTAGCAGTCTGTATTACAGAGGCTGTGAGGAAGCCTCTGACTGAAGACATGAAGAGGATGTTCAGGCCAAAAAGGTCAATTTTTGTTTTTATACGACCAGAGTAGGACTGTAACTAGTGATTATTATCATTATTAGTGGAAAAATCTATGTCTTTAGTCAGAGGTTTCTTCAAACCCGCTGTTATACAGACTGCTACGAGAGATCTTTCCTGCCCACAGCGTCACCATCTGCAATAACTCCTTGAAAAATTTTGAATTAAATGAGTTACAACAGCATTCAGTTTCTCTTTGAGATCGGTAAAGTATTTTTAAATTTGAATTTTAGTGATTGATTAATTGCATTTTTTAAAAAGTGGCACATTCTGCAGATTTTTCATTTAACCACTTAAAACATTTTGTACGCAATATAAGAAATACACTAAAACATGCAAATGAATAATTCGCCTTCTTTTGAAAATAAGAAAACTACATTTATTGCCTGAAATAAGTTTTAAGTATTAATTTTCTAGGATATTAGATGTATTAAATAATTCCTCCTCCTCGTTTGTAAACAGGCAATGGAGTGGTGATTCACCTGCCAGGTCTGTTTGAAGAGGCTGACAAAAATCTGCGGAAGGGGAAAGGTAAAAACTGTTTCTCCAGTCAGATCAGACAGATTTGTGTAAAAACACGTGAGTTAAAGTTTTCTCTGTTTCCTGCAGGACTACAGGGATGGGAGGAGAGGTTAAAGATCTCCGATCGGGCCCACATCGGTGGGTTAGCTTGCTTCTCTCGTTCTCTTTCATGAATTTGAACTGGAAACGTCATTTTTGTCCTCCTGGTTTCCTCTAGTGTTCAACTTCCACCAAGCTGTTGATGGGATCCAGGAGCAGCAGCGGCAGCAGCAAGAAGGGAAAAAGTACGTCTGTTAAGTTACCTGAACAAGATGTGAATGTGCTTCTCTGCAAATCGTCTCAAATTGCATATTATTTCTGTGGTTTTTCTTTCATCTGCTTGCTCTCCAGTTTGGGGACGACTAAGAAAGGCATTGGACCAGCCTACTCATCCAAAGCTGCTCGCAACGGTCTGAGGGTCTGTGACCTCGTCTCAGATTTCAAGATTTTTGAAGAGAAGTGAGTGACAACTGTGTCCAACTTCCAAGCGTCTAGCTCAACCTTTTCCATTCAAAGAGACCGTTTTTTTAATTCCTCCCGCTGCTACAACATAAAACCCAGCCAGAGTAAAATGTTTTATTGCTAAAGCATACAAACTCAAACCGGAATGCATTTCTATTTTCAGATTTTAGAACAATATGAATCCTATATTGCAAAAAAGTAGAATAAGGTGGAAAATTAAAGAGGACAGGGAATTTACTTTACTATTAAAATAACATTTTACATCTAAATTTACAGGGAAATCCCCTAAAATGACAATTTCTTGTTGCCTCCATATAGTGGTGGATGTTTGTCGTGTAGTTATCCCGATAAATTTCAGTTGATGTTTTAAAAAAAACTGACATCTGAAATGTTATTTTTACTACTCACTCCATTGTTTGTTCCACAAATCCATCAGCAAATATTTGTAAATTTTAAAATAAGATTAAATCCATTTTTGATTTTTGCAGCTTAGTAAAATACTTCTTTAAGAAATGAGAAGTTGTTTTCAAGAGCCGTTTTTGTGTTTCTGGTGCCATGAATGCTGTTCCAGTTAGCTAAAAAAATAAGTAGTAGATTCTTTTGATCATTTTTTAATCTTTATCACAAAATATTGTGATAAAACACTAAATTCATATTCACAATTTATTTAAGAGCACTACTTTATACAATCTTTTTTCATACTGAAAAAGTAGACAGGAAAGTCAACTTTTCAAGCAACACCAGTTTTATGAATACAACTAAAGGCTGTTCATTCTTTTTCCAGCAGATGGCAGCACCTCTCTAAGGTCTAGATCTTGAAAGAACCTTGTCATCTCCCTGCTCTCCTCTCTTTCCTGTTCTAAATTGAGTCTTTCTTTTTTTTTAAGATCTGCTCTGGTTGCTTCTGCAGGTTTCAGATGTTGGCCGATCACTTCCTGGCCATGTATCCAAACCTCAACGTCGACATCAAAGGGGAGCTGAAGCAGCTCAAAGTAATTTATTATGTTTTTCCCTTTTTTCTCTTATATTTAATTTTTTTTAGCTCAATCAAAATGATTTGAAATGACGCTCTGGTGAATTTCTGAGTGTAACTGCAGCGCTATTGGTCTGTAGGAGTACGCAGAAAAACTGCGCCCCCTGGTGACTGACGGCGTGTATTTCATGCACAAAGCCCTCACTGGTCCCAGCAAGAAAATCCTGGTGGAGGGAGCCAACGCTGCTCTACTGGACATCGACTTTGGTGAGCGACAGAGACTCCACTCCAACACATGAGGAAGAAACAGCTTCTCTGCTTGTCCCTGTTAAACAGACGTGTCTCTGTTTAGGGACGTACCCTTTCGTCACGTCTTCTAACTGCACCGTCGGCGGCGTCTGCACCGGCCTCGGCGTGCCTCCCTCGTACGTCGGCCGGGTCTACGGCGTCGTTAAAGCCTATACGACCCGGGTGGGAGTTGGTGCTTTTCCAACTGAGCAGGATAACGTGAGTGAGAAACTGTGACCCGAGTTCAGTCGCTGGCAGATTTGTGGAGCAGTGCTTCCCATAAAAGCTGCAGAAGTTGCTGAGATGCTCTGCAAAAATAAGTCTGACGCCTCCTGATCCTCAGCTGGCATGTATATACATTTGAGGCTTTTGATTATATTTTTGAGTAGTTCTTTCTCAATGCTGGAATGAATGTACACCAGATAGTTTGGATGATATAATGAAAATAAGATAAGTTTGAATTTATTGTAGACTTACTGTCTGCACTCCCACTAGTATTTGAACTAGAGCTGTAACTAACGATTATTTAAGTAATTGATTACTCTATCAATTAATCAGATAAAAACAGGCCCATTCTGCAGATTTTTAATTTAACCACTAGAGGCTTTTTAAACAAAGTCAGAAATGCATTACAAAATGCAAAAATAAGTAATTCACTTGCTTTTTGGAGTAAGAAAATAAAAATTTTCAGTATTCCTTTAGTGATTGCTTGATCGTTTATAACAAAGGAGGCATCTGCACCAAAAAAGCAAAAACAAAACAATCGCTGCCAACATCAACATATGAAACTGAAGGATTTATCTGTTAATTTTTGGAATAATTAATTAATAATTGGACAGTGTGTTTTTGAGTCTTATACTCCAGTTAATGATTAATCAAACTAAATTAGTTGACAATTATTTCAGTGATTGATTAGGCCGATTAATTGTTTCAGTTCTAATCAGGATAAATGTTTCTTGGCAAGAAGAAAACCCCACTGGCATATTCCAGGCTGAATATTTGACCACTCTTCTTGGCACAATTGGAGTTTATTTTATAGTTGGTTTTCTGGCGAAAACTGGACTTTCATCCATTTTTGATGGGGTAGAGGTCAGGGGTCCAGATACTTTACTGTGAGACACTTTTACTCTGTCCAAAAGCAGCTTATCGTCCAGCCAGCTGTGTTTCTGCTGTTAAGTTTGACTTACTTAACCTCTCCTAGCAATTCAAGGACCAAATTATCTCATTTTGATCTCCAAACCCTGAAGGTGGAGCTCTCAACGCGTCGTCTGGATAGGTCTTTTAAAGTGGCTTCTGACCATAGCTGCAGTGTGATTGGTCGGACATTTCAAGTGGGAGGAGCCTAAAAGGACTCTCTTGAACTGTGTTTAATAATCAAACCCAATCCAGGAAACTAGTTTGTTTAAAAAGATCCATGCTGTTTAGTCAAAAATCCAAAGTCTTTAGTCGAAGATAAACTTCCAGCTTCACTAGTTTAACTTCCTGTTGGTTTTGCAGGACATCGGTGATCTGCTGCAGAGCAGAGGGCGAGAGTTCGGCGTGACGACGGGCCGGAGGAGGCGCTGCGGCTGGCTGGACCTGATTCTGGTCCGATACGCCCACATGGTCAACGGCTTCTCGGCGTAAGGAACCGTTTTGTGGCGTCTTCTCTCCGTCTCCTCTCTGCAGAGAGCTCAACACAGCCATGTTTCGTTTATGCAGAATCGCTTTGACAAAGCTGGACATCTTGGACACCTTGACAGAGATTAAAGTGGGCGTGGCTTACAAGGTCAACGGCGAACCCCTGCCAAGCTTCCCAGGTGAGCACTTCCTGCTGCTCGAAGGTCTTCCTGGAATTTTTTTTAATTTTTTTTGTCAGGATTTTGTATTGGCTGCTTTGAAATTCTTGAAAATTCTTGAATTTCAAATTGATGTGAAATTCAAGGTTTGGAAAGTGCTTGATTTAAATTTGGGAAAAATGTTTACAGTTGAAGCCAGATATTTAAAGAATGTCTGAAGCTAAATCAGCCGATCCTTTTGTTTTAGAATGAACAAAATAATTTCTATTTGAAATTTGGCAGAAACTTTTTTTGGTGGCGAGAACTTTTTTATTTTTGTAACTTTCTCAGACCAATCACTTCGACACAATGTCTAGAGATAACATTTTTCTCAATTTTTGTTTACTTGTCCCTAATGTATATAATGTAGAGAATACTATATTATCAATAACGGTACAAAATTATATCATATAACAGCTTTAATTTAAACTGTCTTCTTTAGTTTATATTAATGTCTTTAATTTGTGGTGCTGGAAAAGTTTGGAAAATTTTATGTGTGAAGTAAATACGATGTATTTAACCAAATTTTTACAATTTGATATTTAACTCCTGCAAAAGCTGCGACGTGGGCATGTCTTTATTATTTATTCATTAATTAGAAAACACTTTATCTATTGCGTATAGATTCTGGGCCCTGGTTTTGTTTGGATCAGCTCCTCCAGGCAGAAACCGCTTCGTCTTTGTTTCTCCAAATCCGTTTTACAGCAAATTAAAACTTTGTCTTCCTAATTACTTGGTTTGTTTCTCAGAGTGCAACAAATGGGACATTTGAAGCCTTTTACCCAGACAGGGGATGAAATCCAATCCACTCCTAAAAGAAGCATTTTGTTTTTGTTTTCCTCCAACTTTTCTCTGCGGCATCCGCCTCTCGCGCCGCAGCGAACATGGACGTGTTGACGCAGGTGTCTGTGGACTACGAGACGTTGCCCGGCTGGAGCTGCAGCACCGAGTCGGCCCGGAGCTTCGAGGAGCTGCCTCCTCAGGCGCAGAATTACATCCGCTTCATCGAGAACTTCCTGCAAGTGCCGGGTTTGTAAAGAGATCTCCTCGGCTAATGGAGAAACCCGAGCCGGGCCGCCGCTCACGTCCTCAAACAACGCCGCTGTTTCTCGTTTCAGTGAAGTGGGTCGGCGTGGGGAAGTCTAGAGAAAGCATGGTGAAACTCTTCTGATCCCCAGCAGCAGGAAGAGGAAGAGGAGGAGCTTCACATCAGCAACCATCATTTCACACAAAGTGGAGGTCAGAGGTCAGGGGGTAGAAACCAGCAATGCTGCTTGTGTGCCACAATAACAAAACGTCTTCAGCTCTAATTTATGCATTCCACATGCTGACCTCTCTCTCTCTCCATATATATATGTAGGGTGTTGATTTTTAAAAGTTGAATAATGATATGAATGATTTTGCAGCTCTTCCCTGAATCAGTCCAGTTAAGCACAGCTTGTTTTAGCCTTTGATCGTTAATGAGCAGAACTGACATCTGTTTAATACGCAGGTCTATTTTTACATTTTAAGATGAGCAACTTCCAAAATATAAAAAAAAGAGATTATATTTGTTACATGACGGGGAGGGGAAAAAAACTCGCTAATCCTTGGGACTTTTTTCTTTCCTGTTTAGCACATTTTAGAGCAGAAATGCTTCTCAATTCTTATCTTGTAGATTATCTGTGTGATGTGTGAGGGAACAAAATAAAAAAGGAAAAAATCCTGACGAATGAAGGCAGCGCTAAGCTGTCTGAATCAATGAACTGCTTTTCACATTTTCGCAGAGTCGAGCATTTGAAGTTTGTGTAAATGTCCGGACGGTGGGTGGTGATGTACTGAGTGCAGCCCAATGTGGCGAATGTAAGACTATTCCAGAGCTTGCTATTCATTAAAAGAAACCCATCACATGTAGTTTAGTTTTTGTTCTTTTTTTATTTACTTTAGATCATTTTGTCTATGAACCGTTTTTGTGAGAAGGTAAATTGTCCTCCCTCTGGGTCGACGGGTGATTTATTGTCCCTAACAGGAAATTGATTTGGAGTCTCTACTCATCAAACGGGAAAAGAAAAACCGGATAGTCAAAGTCTGATCAGCCGGCATCAATGCAAAAATACAGGCAATAATACTTAGTTTCATGTTATTTAAGCCTCAGGAATGAAGTATAAAATCTATAAAGAGAGGCTGGCCTGAACATAACATGACAGATGTAGGCGTCTCCAGCACATGCCTGTCGTAAAACCCGACACACCGGATCTGAGTCCTGCCTTAAATCTGTCACAGAAGTAGCTGCAAATTGTTTATGGGATTTTGTGAGATTAACTGGGAATGTCATAAAAACCTGCAACACGCAATCAGATCTTTCTTTTTTGTTCCAGAGAGAGATCTCATAAGTTTTATTGTATTTATTAATTTGCAGTTTGAAATAAATGTATCACATGTTGATGTAAACAAAGGTTTTGAATGAAAAGAAGTAGCTGGAAGAAAGAAATCTCATTAGTCAAAATGCATCCAAGTGTTTAATTTGTTGTTTGATCAGCAGCTCTTGCTTCAATAATGCATACCAAGTATCATTCATAATCATTTCATACAGCTCAAATTTACATGCTTATGAACCAAAATTCAGACTTAATCCTAGTTTAAGAGTCGTAATAAAAAATACTCATAAAAGCACTTATAAGATGAAGCTCAAATTAGCTTTGCTAAATGCTAAAAAAACATTTTCTAACCTTTAAATTGAAATGAGAGTAGAAACAACTTTTAATTATTGATTACTCAATGGTTTTTTTTTATTTATTCGTTAGAGAAGATAGAAGATACTTTTGGAGTCTTTAGTTGAACATTCGGAAGAGAAATATCTTTTTCAGGAAAAAAATAATGTGTGTGGAATCATGATGAATAAAATCCAGAATAATATTTATAAGACACACAGAAATGTGTTCTGGGCAAATGAAACAAAGAGTAAAGCTGAATCAAGAGTCGTGACGACCAAAAGAAATTTAAAGTGTCTCGTTGAAGTGACCGTCGTTCCACACCTTTACTCGCCTTCCTGTAGCTCCTTCCCTCGTCGTCCCGATTCCTTCTCGGTGTCTGAAAGCTTTCTCCAGGCATTCGATTAAAGTGTAAAGCAGATTCCTGGGCGGATCAATAAGAGGTGCAACAGGACGTGTCAAATGCACACAGCTTCGACGGTCTGACTTTACTGTGCAGCTGCTGTGTCAGGTGATGAGTAAAAATGGGGAAATGAGGTCAAACTCATGTCATTTCAGTTAGTAACATATACTGCGGAAGATACGTTTGTTTTAGCACATTAGCTCACCTGTCTGCACTTCCTAGCATTATATTGATATAAATGAATGAATTTGCTTCAAAATATTGAAATGTGATTTTAATCCAAGCTGGCTAACGTTTCAGATAACACAGTCGGCGGTTCGGTGTCGTCATTATCGTAAAGAAAAGTCCGACATGAACGGGAATTAAAGGTGTGGAGTGTTTAACCAGTTTAAATACTCAGAGGTCTGCAAACTAAACAGCCATTTTTTCCCTCAGTCCAGGAAAAAACATCAAATATTGTCTGATTTTTTTTTCTATAAATATCTACTATAGAAAATTTGTTGTAAATAAAAAAAATAATAATAATAATTTTTTTTCTTTGGGATTTTGACATTTTGAGAAAAAGTGAAAAAAATGTTTCAAACCTAATTACCTGAAAACTTAATTTAAGACATTACTGATACTTTTAATGTCATTCTTTTGTGGAAATTCAATAGAATTATTCCAGAAAAAAAAACTAAAACTTGGATTTGTTATTAAATCTGCATTTAAAGACATAATTTCATTGATTACCATTTCATCCAAAGTTATTCACATCCATTGCATAGGGTCCTGGTCTAATTAGTCAAAATCATTTCTTTATATTCATTATTCATGAATGTAATAATGTATAAAAAGACGTTACTGAACCAAAACAAAAACCTGTCGTTTGCTCAGTGAAACTGCTTTCTGCTGCGTTTCTGGATCCCTCCCAGTGCTGTGAAATTACATATGTATGTGATGAATAAGTAAATAATTAAAATATTGATTTCCTTTTTTGGGTCAATTTCAGAGGAAAACAAGTAGTCTGTTCTAGATAGTGGAAGAAAAATGAGATATTTCCGTCTTCAAAATGAGGTTTTATTGAGACAGAGAAAAGTTTCAGGCCTACAGATGCTGCTGTTTGGCATAAAGACATGATCACATTTATCTCTTTACCCTGTAAAACGTTTCACATGTTAAACAAATACTTCTATGTCAGGGATCCCCCAGAAAACTTGCTAAACTCGGCCCGTCAATAAATGTTTAAATTTGACTGGAAATATCACTTGATCATTACGTGTTATTGGAAGATTTGAAGATTAATACCTGGATATCAAATATAAAACCTTGAAATAATAATAAAGTAAGTAATGCTCAGCTTGTTGGGGCACAAGTAAAGCCTGGTGGCCCTCCAGGCTTATAATACACTGAGAGCAACTCTGCAGGTAGAAGGGATGTCGCCCAGGGCACCATTCAACCACAGGGCGGTAAATTCCACTGACTGAGAATTTATTGAATATTTTATTATATAATTATTGGACTTTTATTGATTTTTTTAATATTCTACACGATTAAAAGTATAAACACGTATAAAATAAAGTGTATACATTTCCCAGTTGTAATTCCATTTTCTTTTTCTGTCCTTTCTTTCATTTTATCGTGTCCGATAACACGTCTTCCCTCAAATGACCAAAGTTGCCGACGTTTGCTAACCACGCAATTTCCAGTCGGGAGAAAGTCCCCGCATCATCAAATCTGTCAGAAAGTGTAGCTCGCTGTGGAGGCACGAGGGCTTAATTGAAAATAAAGTGCTCATAATAGCGGCGTAGCTCTCCTCCTCTCCTCTGTCTGCTTCGTTTTTTTTTTTTTATTGCTGTCCTTTACATGTCTACGGTAATTATGAGCTCATCTGTCGTCAGGTCAATCAGTTTGAGCAAACTTGCTCCGGTGTGGGTCTTGCAGATGTTTTATTGGATCTGTTTCCACTGCTGGATGGACGTATTTATCTGACTGCAAGGAACAAAACAAAGCACTGAACTGGACGAACATCTGGAGGTGCTGGTCCACGAGAAGTAAGAGGAATTTCAGTTTCTTTGTTTAACTCTTTTACTATTTGTGTGACTTGACATGAATTATTGAACCGGGGAAAAAGTTACTTTTTTTTAAGTATTTTTTTGTTTTGCAGAATAAAATGCAGCTCTTCTCTAAGGTTTTGCCAAACATCAAACTTTTTTCCTCTCTCTCTCTCATGAAGTAATTCCTGCATTCAAAGCAACGGCACACCTCTTTCACTGCAGTTGGACAGAGTTCAGTTTTGCCGAGATCGGACAGACGGAAGCTCTCACGCAGATTGAATTGAAGCGGCTAAATGTATTTAACAGTTTATTAGGTGCAGTGCATAAAATAAATCCAATTCTGCCTCTCAGCAAGTCCAGACCCCAGCGGAGGTTTCCCGGGTTTGCAGGAAAAGATGAAGACGTTGAAGTCGGGTCCATCTCAGCTCGTTTTACTCAATGTTCCTTCGACTGTAACAGTCGTAGAAACTCAAAGTTTAGCTCTTTTTGGACCGCAGCAGCTGTGTACAATCGGATTTGAACGTTGCGTTTCAAACTCGGCGACCCCGGCGCTGAGCTGTGATTCATGACGCAGCGCTTTTACAAGGACTGTTGTGGAAACGTTATTAATCAGCAAAATGAACAGCCAATTAATTTAATACAGAATTTAT
The DNA here is from genome assembly GCA_903067075.1 of Micropoecilia bifurca. Classification (NCBI taxonomy): domain Eukaryota; kingdom Metazoa; phylum Chordata; class Actinopteri; order Cyprinodontiformes; family Poeciliidae; genus Micropoecilia; species Micropoecilia bifurca. The sequence goes on along the minus strand of CAEGAF010109079.1, from coordinate 33,457 downwards.
AGAGGTGTGTGGTTAAAATGTACATTTTGTCAGCCTTTAATGTGTTTTGTACACAACATAGGCCTGTCACTCTAACCAGTTTTGATGGATGGATAAATTGTCCCAGAAATTATTGCAATCAACAATAATATTGTCGTTTTGACTTTTTCAGCTAATGTAATAACAAAGACACGATGATGAAAGGACCTGCTCTCAGGGATCAATAAACTTTCCAAAGAACATTTAACACTGAAACTGGAAGACATTTCAAATATCCAAAATGTAGAAAACGATAAATAAAATATAAAGTATCAACAGAGAAAAATCAGTTTACAAAACATATTAATCATTCGTATCAGACAGAGAAAACCAGCAAAACTCCCTGTAGTAAAAAAAAAGCAAAGTAACAGCATCGTACTGTGTCAAATGCTTGCTGAACTTTTTCAAAATGGCGTCTTCTCATAAACAATAAATAGCATCACTTGCTTTAAAGATTAGGCAAACAAGCATGCAAATGGAAATGACCAATTAACTGATTTAGTGCGTATTGTGACGGGTTGAACACAAAGTACTAGACGGTTTCACATGGTTTTTAAACTGATGTGAACGTCAAAAGTTCACTTATATTCTCTCTCTGTCTCGGCTCTTTGTAGAACCATCTCTCACTGCAGTTTTGGCCACGACTTGTAGATTTCATCTAAAATATTTACACATTCTCGGACGCTCGGTCGGATTCAACCGAGAGCGTCGCTGAAGTGCCGCCGGGGGGCAGAAACGAGAGGAACTGGCGAGAGCGAAGGAGTGAATGAGACTGACTGATGCACAACAGCTGAAGATGTGTTGGTAGCATGGTAACCGGTATTTAGGGTGATAATCACTCTCTGATTACGGGGAACATGTTATCTGATGCGACAGAAAGCCACAAAGCTCGCACTGAAAACAATTGTCATAGAGACCAAGTACACACACGCATATTGTTGTTTTTATTTTTAAAGTCATTGTAGCGCCATCTGATCAGATCACGCACCATAAGGGAACCATCTGTCACAACTGGGAGGTGGAGGGGAGGTTATGAATGCAGACAGACATTCAGGAGCCAGACAGAAAAAGATGGATTTAACTTGAGGGAGGCTAATAGTTCACCGAGTGCTAAAATCTGGGTGATTTTAAAACAAACACTAATTTTAAAACAAACACTAAAACAAACGTGCGCTCGCGTTTGTAATACCTTGTAGGAACCAATTTCTTGTCACTATGTTGTGGGGACCAATTGCTCCTTGTGGGGAACGAAGCCTGGTCCCCACAAGGGGAAACACTGTTTATGGTTCAGGGGTCAGAATTCGCACTAAGGGTGTGAATTGAGTTAGGTTAGGTATGTAATGGATACGGTTAGGGTGAGGCTTAGGCTGAAGAAATGAATGGAAGTCAAAGAAAGATGGCCACGGAAACGTGTGTGTGTGTGTGTGTTTTCAACAATATGCCTCACTCTTACAATATTTTGCCAAATTTATGTTAAGGGTATTCCCAAATATGTTTTTTTTTTTTTTTTTTTTTTTAGTAAAAGTCACAGTGTGTGTTTGTGGCCAGTTTTTTAATAATAAATTAAATGGAAAGCAAAAACTTGGAAGAAGTTGTTTTTAAGATTTTAATTTGCATGCTTGAAAAGACAAAGCAACGCTTGAAATCACTGCATCTGACCATCAAATCAAACGTAGGCCATTTCCATCCATTATCAAACACGTCACCAGTCCGTCTCAGAACTTAAGCTACATGTGAATTGTAATTGTTTTGAGTCCCCAGGCTGCCATTTTGGACGCTCCTGGTACATGGAGAACAGAAAAAAGTTGGTTTCTCTTGGTAGCCAAAAAATGTCCACAAACTGAAACTATTACAGAAAATGCCTGCAGAAGATTATATATCCAACTCCCTGAGAGCACATATATCTGACAATGTCATTCAAAAACCCGAAGAGATGAGTACCTCATGCAAAAAGTAGGAGTAAATTAACATAAATTTTTTTAGATTAATCCCAGAGATTTTCTGGAAAAAATCCATGAAAATTTCTGAGTTTCAAAAGTCAAACATTTTCAGCTGCGGCCTCCACTTTCAGAAACAATGTTCAAAATCAAAATATACTCATCAGTGTGAGTGATCCAGTCCTGAATCAGATAATTTTTTTCATCAACTCTCACTGAGCCTTCTTTTTTGCATAGAAGAATGTGTAAAAAAAAATCTTTCTCTAGCTGGTAGGAAAATACCTCAGAGGTTTGCAGCCAAAAAGAAGAAAAAAAAACACCTAAACATACAACCAGATAGAGATTTAAAGAGTAGCAGCAAAAGCAAAAGAGGGGGATTAGCAGTGCTACTGCTCACAGCAACACCTTGGACTCTTTGAAAAATAATCTGATGATATGAGTTACAACATTTCATTTCCCTTTGGGCATAAATAAATTATTACTGAATTGAACTGAACTCAGTTTCCTTCAACTGCTCAACCTCAGGTTGGTGTGTTGTGTTCAATAAAACACATTATATTTTCTGGATTTCTTGTGGGAAACAGACTAAAAGGTCAATGGGTTTGAAGACTTTCCTGTTTGTTTGACTCCAGTTTCCTCTGCGTGTGGCGCAGCACCAGCTATCAGGGTGGAGAATGAAATTGAAGACCAATGAATGAAACTCTAGGTTGATGCAGATGAGCCAGAAATAGTACAAATGTAAGCATGTGTATGTTGGCCAGGTCTCACTGGACTCCAGCACAGGAACTTGAAAAATCCCTGGTATTAGACCTATGGCTTACACATAGGTAAATAAATAAGTAGAGACTAAATATGATTTAATTGAGCTAATAAATAAATGTGGCACTGATAGACCAATTTGCTACAGTACAACTCAATTCACTCCTGCTGGGGGGTTTTTCTAGTAGTTTTGTTTGCTTTTTGCAAAGTAAAACAAGAACTGCACAATAATGAAGTAAATAATTCAGTAAATCTTTCCTAAAATACAAATAAAAACCAAAAACTGCCTGACTTACACTGCCAAACCTCCATCCCAGCTCTCTCTTCAACTCCCTCTCTCGCTCTGTGCGTAAAGTCCGTTTGATTGAGCACCTTTTCCCCCCTCTCTGTTGTGCTCAGCACAACCCGACTGTGCTCCTTCTCTCACACACACTTGTCTGCATGCGGCTGCTTGAGCTCCACGGGACGCCCTCCCCGCCGCCGCGCCTCTCGTTGGATTCCTGAGGATCCTTCGGGTCTGAGGTAAGCGCACAAGCCTCAGAGCGTCCGCAGCATCTGTCAGGCTGAAACTTATGGGTTCAAATGGACTCCGGAGTGGCAATGAAAGTGGATCGTTATGCAGGGGCTGCATTTGCGCTGCAGCAGCAGCAGCAGCAGCCCTGTTGGCACTTAACGCAGTGCATATTACACTTTCCTTCTGTCAAGTGTCTCGCAGCGTGCTTAGCATTCTGAGGTGTTTATTCGCTTGGCAATTTCACGTCGATTGGTCGCAGAGGAGCTCAGTTAAGCGTGTAAAAGTTTCGATTTTGACTCCAAATGTGTGTCAGCGTTATCATAAAAAAATGCGACTACATTTATATATGTATATATGAGTGAGATGTGCTCATATTTGCAAGCGGGCCGTTCCTCTGTGCATTCCCAGCAGCTGTAAAACTGGTTAGAGTGCATGTCTGTTCGGCTGTCACTGTGTGGCAGTTTACTGCTCTAAGTTTTGGATGCAGACCAGAACAGATCTGCTGACTAAAGAGCTACAATCTCTGAACTTCAGGGAATTGTAGTGGTCCTTTATGCTGCCTCCCCTCCCAACCCCCCCGCATGCAGTCCACTGCCTTTAGATTGCAACTGGTAACCCAAGCCTTTCAGGATGATAACCAAGTTTAGAGCATCTCAAACTTTACTCGGCGTCTGAGCTTCTGATGACATTTAGCTGCTGCAGTTTAACTACGGTGGACTTGTGCGGAGTCACACGTCCTCTTGTTTTGGGGTTTAATAAAGTAGAGTGCTGTCTTGATCTGAGCCAAAAGCAATCAGCGTCATCCCACCCAACCTGTTTCTTTCACATCTCTCTCCTCCGGCTGATGATAAAGAGCCAGACCCCCCACCCCCCACCACACACACTCCTCAGAAAGCTCCACTTTGCTTCACTTTGCCACTAGTTGTAGGGATGGGGGAAAGTCTGGCTTGATTGGTGACATCAAGGTCTGAAGTGTGTCTTTCCCCCGTGCAGTGTCCCCTTCCTTGGAGTGCGAGGGTGACGGGTTCCCCATCGACTACGGGTCCAGGGACACCATCATAAGAGCCGATGCGAAAAAGGAGCGAAGGCGCGGGCAGATAAAGAGGCCCGACAGGTGAGTTCGATCCATCTGTTGCGTTCACGACACGCATCGGGGACGTTTAATAGACAGACGCACAATGGCCTCTGTTCAGAGTGTCACCAGGCAGGCCAGATGACAGGTTGTTCCCCTCCCACCCCCCCATCTTCTTGTGTGTCAGCGGTACAGTAAAGCCTGAGTTGATTTAATGCCTGGTGCAGCTGATGTAACTGGACTGCCTGCTGCAGGCATGTGTGCAGTCAGGAGCCACTTTCAGACGCTGTGTGGTCAGGATGAAACCCGCGCGCTTCTGTGGTTGCTGATGTTTCAGCGGCAGCAGCTGGGACCGAGGCCCCGTCAGAGCTGAGGGCGGCAGAGAGAGGCACCAGGCTGAGTTCGGACTGAGCGGCGGCGCAGCCATGCGCTGCTCCACCCTGCTGTTGATCTTCACCGGGGTTCTCCTGTACTTGGTGATGGGAGCGCTGGTGTTCCGCTCCCTGGAGGCTCCGCTGGAGGAAAAGGAGCACGCGGTGCTGATGGACCAAACCCGGGATTTCCTGTTCAACAACTCCTGCGTTGACCTGTACGCCCTCAACGACTACGTGCAGGTACAGCTGGACCCGGCGAGGCGGGAGCCACTCGTTCTGACACTTATAGATAACTTTGAGTTTTTGTTATTTCTTTTTCTACAAATCGCGGGACGTCGTGTCCTTGTCTGTTTTGAACTGTACGTTGCAAGACTGCTTCTGTTTAAGTCTTATTTCATTGTCATTTACAGCAGCAGTATTTAGCTTTGTTATCCATCCAACTCAATTTTAGGACATGTTGGATTGTATAAAAATCTTTTTTTCTATCTTAAGGAAAATTATGATCATAAATATTCTCTATTTTAAATCTAAAGAAATACATTTTTATGGTGCTGTTAAACTTTTAGCTGGTACTCGCTTAAATCATCCAACTTAAATACAGATTCATGTGAAATTAATTTGGAATATTTCAATGCAAAAATGAATCATGCAAATTGGCAAAAATTTGGATGGGAAGAAAAAAAAGATAACATTAAAAAACTACAGTAGTGTTTTGTTGAAACCTTGCTGATTCATTCAAGTTGAAGTGTTTTTAAACGGATTATCATTACATAAAGGTGTCAGTCAGGAGCAGGATACAAAAGGTTCCACAGTGTTGCATATAGAGAGTGTGTGTGTGTTTGTGTGTGTGTGTGTACGGTTGTCTGCCCTGTGTTGACCCATGACTGGCAAACTGTATCTGCCTTCGCCACTTGTGACACTAGTGGCAGGTGTAACCATATTAATATTCTTAATAGAAAAAAATATTTCTTTCACTGGCTGATTACTTCATTTATAACTAGCACTTTTTCATCAATATTAAAGCATTATTGCCTTACTTAGTACCTTACAAGTTAAGATTTTGTGTTTTTGCAGAGTGAAAAACTGAAGATGTGAAGATGGATTCTAGTTTTTAGCATCACATTGAGTCTAAACATAGATTCAAATCAACAAATAAATGGACCTCACAAGTGGAAATTCAAAATTTTTGGAATGGCCGACTAACAATAACACCTACATTTGATGGTCACCTAAACAGGACTGTAGGCAAAATATGCTGTAAAAGTTCAATAGATTAAAAATGTTTGAATATTTTACATATTTGCAGATGTTGTTTACTCACTGGAGCTCTCTATTTTGCGGATCTATAGAGACACAGTTCTGTGTAGCAGTGCAGCGTTCCTACATAACTCCACTAGATAACAGGTGGGATCTGAGCAGCTATGTGACGTTGGTTTTGCTGCAGGGTGCGTCTAAGTACAGGAAAGTTGATCCACACATAGGCGGAGAATTTACACTGCTGGTTTGGCCGCCGGGTTGTGATCCAAAGATGCCTGTCCTCGCTTCAGAAAGAACATCGTAAACGACTGTTTTAGCTTGCTATGCTGTCTACATGTGCAATGGCTGACATTTGTGAAAAGGTTAACGCGACCGAAGGACGGAAGAGAAGTAACAAGTTTGTAAAGTATTTTAGAGAGAAATCAAATGAATGAAGAAGTATGAAGTATAACATTAGAAGATGTCCATGTCTAGAGGGAAACTGAGATATGGCTGATCCAATCGTAGTAGGATGACCTTTGTAAACCAGTAGAAAACATTGCTCTTATGTTGTTCCTATGATAATTCATGGTTTCATATCAGCAGACTGAATTTCCTTTCCATTTCTGCTCTAAACTGCTCTGCTGCTCATAAAGGCTGTGGAGACGGGTAATCTTAAAAGCTTTTGAGTCTTAAAAATGTCACGGAGCAAAATGAAGCAAGAGTAGAGTAAGTATATCAACATAGTAAGGAGGGAACAGGTCACAGCATCTTGCTCAGCTCAGACGCTAAGTAAAGTTTGAGATGCTCTAACTTGGTTATCATCCTGAAAGGCTTGGGTTACCAGTTGTGATCCTAAAAGCAGTGGACTGCGTACGGGGATTGGGGGGAGAGGGGGCAGCATAAAGGACCACTACAATTCCCTGAAGTTTAGAGATTGTAGCTCTTTTAGTCAACAAATCTGTTCTGGTCTGCATCCAAAACCTAGAGCAGTAAACTGCCACACAGTGACAGCCAAACCTCTTTAACAAAACATTTTCATCAAATGTCTCTTAGACAAGCCAAAGACCAATTAGCTTGTCTGGCTAATTATAAATCACAACTCAAGCCAGTAATATTCACTCTTGCAAATAAAACCAAAGGAGAAGTGAAGTGTACCTCAGTAGGTTCAACGTAAATGTCCACATGGGATGTGACGTGTCCCAATCCGAAAGATTAATCACAATGGGAGTGTGTGACACCTTCCTGGAGGTGTGTGACACCTTCGACCTGTGCTGTGCGTGTTAATGGTAAGAAGTATGCCTGATGTACCACACCACAGTGGTTCATCATTTGGCTTCTGTCTCCAATCCGCCAACCATCTGGGATCAATACATTACACCTTTGAACCATTACATAGATTTTGCCTTGTTTAGCAGTTTAGATATGTAGCAGCAGCAAGTTGACTACAACCTGTTTCTACACACAGACAGGGCCAGAAGGTATCCCAAATTTGTGACCAAAACATATGTACACACATGTACATATGTACATATACAGCGCCTACAGTAAACATTAGACATTAGTGTGTTCTTGAAGTATGCCGAGATAAAACAGGCCTATCCGATTTCATCTGTGATTAGTTGTATCATGTGTGGTCGGAAATCTGGTGGAGGTCGGATGGATCCGGACCCCCACAATCTTGGAAAAGTCTAGAATTGTCCTCCCCTCAGAGAAATCATAAAATAAACTTTTGCATTTAAACAATATCAATATGAAAAGGCAACAGAAGCAAAGAACGAAATAAATCTGCCATACACTTAAGAAAAAAATAAGAATGAAAGTTTAGTTCCCCCCCACCATTGTTGGAATAATGGTTCGGTCCAAAGTGTGGGAGGAGCAACAGCAGCGCTGCTAACGGTACAAGCTCCGTTAGAGCCGCTAAAGTGAAGATTTAGCTGTTAGCTGTTAGCTGTGTTTCTGCAGCGCTAACAAAAACCCTCCAGTAAGTAAACAACATGACAGACAGGCAAAATTCCTAACTCCAAAATCAATGGAGAAAAACCTAAATCAATTTCAGAGTTGAAAACAGCATAGCAAATATTAAAACATTCCTATATAAAAGTTGCAGCAAGTAAAATTTCTAAAAAAAAAAAAAAATTGGTCTCTCTAAATTGTCCTAAGGTGTGAATGTGTGTGTGTAAGCATAAGCGTGTTCGATTATGGATGAATGAATTTGTTGAAAGTGTCTGACAGTAGAATATGAAACAGAGAATCTGAAAATTCCTCTGACTCGGCTACATTGTCACAAAAAATAACTTATTCTTCAGGGAGATAGAAAAAGAGGAAGAATAGAAAAAAAGCCAAGGTAAAGGCATGTTTCTATGTCGCTTGGTAGAAGAGAATTGGCTAAAAGAAAGTTAGCTTAATAGCGACCTTGAACGGTCCAATTCAACAGGCAAACATTTATGCTATTTTAGTAGAAATCACCCTACCTCATTTTTACAGTGCTATTATCATTAGATTTACTGACGTGATCAAATAGTAAATAAAGAAGCATGACTAAATAGAATTATTTTACTATCACCATGCTTTCACGGATCACATGAAGAAATCTAGAATAGTTACTCAACAGGATTACGCAGGTAATGACAGCTTACGTAAGAACTGCGGTCCTCTTATTTATGGTTGTGTTGGCAGCCCTTGCAGGTATTCCTCAGATGTCGACCCCTGCCCCAAGTTGGTATTGTGTGTCAGGTTTCATTGGGCCACAGTTGTTTAGATGCTAAACAACTCTTTGGTTTAGTCAAAGTTTTGCTAGTATGTTCTGGGCCTAAAGCCACAAAGTTATAAGTAGAAAATCTTGGAAGTGTGAGTGGATATTAAAGGGGTTGTTTGTGTGTCTGGTGTGGGGAAAGATATTTTTGAACACATCTGCTGCTGTGACTGCATTCAAGTGAACAAATCATGGACTGTTTTTAGTGTTGTGTTTTCCTACAACCAGCTATGCCTCATTAATGTGAACTCTTACAAATAGATGGAAGCGATAGTCTTCTTGTGAGCCATTATAGTTCTAGTTCACAGACCTTTTTACCAACATTGCATTTTTCAAAGCACATTTATCTTTCTAATCTCTTGTTCTTTGTCCCTTCTCAGAAAGTGCTTGAGGCTGTAGGTGCGGGAGTGGACGCTGAAAATGCTATACTCAATAAAACCTTTGCCACGAACTGGGATATAGCCAGTGCGCTTTTCTTCTCAGGGACAATAATGACCACCATCGGTAGGTGTCTGCTAAAGCATTCAACGTGTTGTATATATAACTGTGTTGACTTCAATAAGCTGCTTCCTCACCTCTGACTTGATATGTACAGGTTATGGAAACATCTCTCCCAAGTCAGATGGAGGGAAGCTCTTTTGCATCTGTTTTGCCCTCGTGGGAATCCCAATGTTCGGCATCCTGCTTGCTGGGGTTGGTGACCATCTCGGTACCGGGCTGAGGAACACTGTTGCCAAAATAGAGAAGCTCTTCCTGGTCAGAAGCTTCCATAGTATTTATAACGCTTCCCTTCATTTTAAGTGTTTCTTTGTCTTATACCACGTTATCTTGCCTTTTTGACAGAAGTGGCGCATCAGTCCTACTGTTGTGCGTGTGATCTCAGCAGTCCTGTCCATCCTGCTGGGTTGCTTGCTTTTTCTTGCTGTGCCCACTTTGGTTTTTCAAGAGGTGGAAAACTGGTCCCTTCTGGAATCTTCCTACTTTGTGGTTATCACACTGACCACAGTGGGCTTTGGTGACTATGTTGCAGGTAAACAAACAGTTCTGACTTACCTGTCACTCCTTAATAACATATTCTTAATTAGTGGGAAACTGGACTTATTCTCTTGTTTTTTTGTTTGCTGATGTTTCACTTCTCTTTCAACGTGCTTCTTTAGTTGCCTGCTACTTAAGTAATTAGGACTGTGATGTGTTGGAAGACCGAGTAGCTTCCCTAGTGCATTTTCTTCTAAAGCGGCACTTTTCCCCAAAAGAGACTCCAATATGCTTTGATATATGCCTTTAAATTTGGCCACTGGACAATTTTTGCGGAAATATTAAATCAACATCACAAGACATGAGCCAGGAAGCTAAAGCATTTCCTCCAGTTGGAGAATGTTCCCATGTATACTGACAGTTTTGTTTCAAATTTGCTAAAGAACATCAAAGTCAGTTTTTGTAAAGGCCATCACAAACCTCTGATCTCAACCCAATAGAAAATTCATAGGTAAAGCTGAAAAAGTGTTTGCGAGAAAGGCAGTCACATTCCTGACTCTTAGACCAGTTCTGTCAAGAGGAATTGGCCAAAATTACAACAAACTACTGTGAAAAGCTTGTAGGATACCCAAAATCTTACTCAGTTTGAAGACCTTTTATCCAAATGCTAAGGAGACATATGTAAACTTCTGAATTTGAAGAAAGTTTAAAAATATTCCAAAATAAATTTAAAAAAACTCTCTCGTTCATTATTCTGGTATGCCTTTGGCAAAAAGAAACGTTAATCCTAACTGTCCTAAAATCGCTCACACGCTCTTTGATTTAATGTCAGACTGCAAAGGAACTCAAGTGAACCCAATAGACCATTTGACCATTTTTTGGTATGTTTTTGATGAAATTATTAATCTGTAGACAAGTAGCAATGCGACTTAATTAGTCATCCATAAATACATGTCAGTTGCAATGCATTAAGTTCTCTAATGCACAGACAGCATCATTAATTATTCAAATATTTTGTACGAGGGATGAATTATTGATTACTTTGTCTCGAATGGATGGATGGATGGATGGATGGATGGATGGATGGATGGATGGATGGATGGATGGATGGACGGATGGATGGATGGATGGATGGATGGATTGATTGATTGATGGTTTGATGGGTTGATTGGTTGATTTATTTTGTTAACATTTTCCTTTGTATACTTTGTATTTGTATCAAAGGGGAAGGTGAATTTATGACCCGCATAGGAGAGAACCTTTTGCCAGAGTACTGGTACAAGCCTTTGGTGTGGTTCTGGATCCTTCTGGGTCTTGCATACTTTGCTTCTGTCCTAACAATGATCGGTAACTGGCTCCGGGTTCTATCAAAGAAGACCAGGGCTGAGGTACTACCTTTCTCTGTATTTTTCCTGCTTTCTGCACATCATCGTTTGTTTTAACAAGGGAAGGTACTATGGTAGATGATGGTGAATGGTTTCAAGTGTTTCTTGGGTCTCTTTCCACCAACTATGTGGATTCTCATGAGCTACATCAGCTCCAGTGTCTTGATCTACCATTACCAATAACATTACAAGAGTGTTTTGGCTTTGAAGGGACTGGTCTGCATGTAAAGCATAAAATAACTAAAACATTATGAGTATTTCATTTCAAAAGTAGAGTTTAAAAATGTTGAGACATTCCGTACAGATCTTAAAGTTTTTGTGTTTCTATTTCAGATGGAGGAACTGAGAGCCCATGCCACAGACTGGACCCAGAACATCCAGAACATGTCCGTGGACTTTCGTATTCCAGGAAATTTAGAGGACCCTTTCAAGCGTCGCCGGCGAAAGCACCGCCATCGCAGCCATGGTCACAGTCACGGTCACGGTCACAGCCACTCGGCCAACGGGGCCCCAGGAGAAAAACAAGAGCAAAACCAGAGTCAGACCGAATCTGGCTCTTACTCTTCTTCCTATTCCTCTTCTGAATCAGAATCCGGATCAGAATCAGAAACGGACTCTCAGGCCACGCAGACCGACCGGGTTCCAGGAACGGAGGCTCCTCCGGACCCTGTCCAGCCGCAGCCTCTGGACTACTTGGCGGAGAACCTTGCCTTCATTGACGAGTCCTCTGACGCTCAGAGTGGCAAAGTGCAACTAGAACCAGTACAAGAATCAAACCAACCCAAGTCTCGTCAGGCAAAGAGGAGACGCCACAGGCGACCAACTAATAGGAGAAGCTCTAAAACCAACTACTCCAACAATAACAAAAGGCAACCCAATGGAACCACAACACCTGTCCCAGATCTTCCAAAAAAGCCCCTGGACTGAGAGTACTAACACCTTATGAGACCCTGGCCACTGCTGACGGAGGAGGTCTCAGTCCAGCAGTTCCTTTCTGTGTAAATGCTGCCTATATACTGTCAGTTAAAACGAAGACACAATGCTGATGCCTTATAAACCTTTGTGTGGTTTGCCATATAACGTTTCTCTTTGCATGTGAGTGCATAAGCAGCAAATGAAAAGATTGCCATAGGTTCTGCGACTTTGTGAGGAGCTACTGCTCTCTACTGGCCTAAAACGGTATTGCACCACTGTCAAAATGAACCACGTTTTTTTTAATAATCCAGGTACTGCAACCAGATTTGTGTTGTCAGAAACTTGCTACATCAGTGTGAAACTCAATTTAGAGAAATGTTGCTGTTACCGGAGTCCATTGTCCTTGAATCCTGCCAACAAACAGGTTTACTTTTTGGTACCTAACAAGTTTGTAAAAATAATATGCATAGCCATCCATTTGCATTTTTGATGGTCAGATTCATCAGTGCTACTATTCTGCATACGTGCATTAAAGAACTTTTCAAAAATAAATTGTTGTAAATACTGTTCTATTTCTCAGACTTCCACCAAAAACCTCATCCATGCTGCTTGATAAAAAAAAAACAATGGCAATTTTTTCAAAAGAACAGAGCCTTTCATAAGAATTGATGCACCTTTACATTTTTTGTCATCTATCCATTGTCTACACTTGCTGGTGCTTATCTCCAGTGGTCCCTGGACTGGTCTTCTGACTGGACGCTGTGAGCGCATTAATATCGAGGTGCAATTCGTTGTTTGTGCACATCTTGGCCAATAAACCTGATTCTGACTAAAAAGAGGATGTCAACTCACATCAGGCCAAATGCTGCTGAAAAACAATGGCTTTAAAGGCTTTAAAGAAAAAACAGGAGAAAAAAATGTCTGTTGAATATTTAAAAGGCAACGTAATCCAAAGTTTGAGAGAGCACAACAAGAAAACCCTCATCTCCACTAAGGTTCTACCTAGTTTTTGTGGCAACTGAAAGCAGATGAGATGAGCTTTAGTCTGGGTACAAATTAAAATACAGTCAGGATGATTTTAAACAAGCCAAAGACGTGAAAAGGATTGTTGACTGACACCAGTATAAAGTTGGTTGCAGTTGTCGAGACATATTGAGATTAAGGTGCCTATTGTTTTCTCCAAGACATGTCTCAACAAAACGGAGTGTTTGTCAGAACTTGAAGAAAAATTCCTTTTTTTGACAAGCAGAGCGGATCTGTCTATTAAATTTAAAATCTGAGTCCATAATTACTCCCGAATGTGATACATGCAATTTGATGTACTCAAGCCAACCAAACTATTATACTATTAAATCCTACTTAACTTCCTGCGAGACCTGAAATTACTGTTTACAGAAGCTTCCCTAAAGTCAGTCTCGTTAGCAAATTAAGTTTCTTAACCTTGAGACAGTTGTTGCCACTGAACAACACATTTTAGCTTTGGTTAAGAAAAACGTTCAGAATTGACATTAACAAGTTTGACTTTAGCATTAGCACTATTGCAAACAATCTGAAGTTCATGTCTGAGTTATTTAGCAATAGGTACAGATTCTGTGTCTAGAAGTGCAAAGTTGTTACAGACATATCCTTAAAACATTGCAGCTGTAGTTTCAGCAACCATATATTACACTTTATAAAAATATATGGTACATTGTCCTTGTCTATTGTAAATTCCCATAAAATGATGTTGGGAGTTTGTCCAGCTTACAATCCAGTCCAGCCTTTTAAAAGCACTTTAAAACATAATACAGGACCAAATGCCATACATAATAAAATGAACTAAAATATATTAAAAGTATAAAAAGGGAGGGGGACCCAGTAGAAAACAGATAAATGCATGTCATGTTTCTACAAATTAAAATATATTTTTTGTCAATTTTAATAGGGTTGGTCAGACTGTATCAAGATCTCTACGGTTTCTGAAATGGGTTGGAATATTTTAAACACTGCAAAACTTTTTAACATTTCAGATCAGGAACATAGAGCCAAATTTCAAAAGAGGACATTCTATCTGGTGGAGGTACAGTGTGATACGCCTGCAGTCGTCGGCTCGGCCGTTTTAACCTGCATTGATGCTTTTCAGGTGATCCCTGTAAGTGATACTCTGCTGGAAACTCTAGCTTTAGTTGGTCTGAAACCGGAACCAGGGGGGAAAAAATGCTGCTGTGGCTGCAGACCTCGTATCTAGAAGTTATTTTCAATTAGGAAAACAGCTAGATGCTTATAAAAACCGTTTTACACAATTGCTTGTTAAAGATAAAAACTGCTGACTTTAATGTTAAAGCAACCAGCAGATGGCGGGAAAGAGGCAGCAACACATTTAACACCTTCTTAATGCTGGAGTGAAATTTTAATCTACCTCCTGATTGTGGATTTGTATCAATCTTAATTATGCGGCATGAGGCTATTTTTAATTATCCTATCAACCAGTCTCAGGTTGGCCAAATAAAAACATAAAGGCGAAGAACCAAATAATAACGTGTCCCTTGGAAATCTGAGACCGCTCTGAAGGACGTCGCTAAAAGAAAAGGAAACGTTTGGGGACTGCAACCAAGGAATTCAGGAAGCAGAGATGATGCACAAAGGCAGTGGGTGACCTTTTACTGGAGGACACACTCTCAGCTGCTATAACGTCATCCACCGCAGCCTCCATCTGCTGCCACTAGAGGACGAATGGTGGGCAGCGTCTGAAGTGCCGAGGCACACTGCTGACCTGAATTCAATGGGAAAATCCGTACCCAATTTAGATCCAAATATGGTGTCTCTAGTGCTGCGCACAATACAAGATAGGAACCGCAGCCTTTTTGACCGAATAAGATAAATCCGAGGTTCCCATTGTCAGGACTTCTCTTTTTTTAAATTTAGTAATGATACAATACAATCTAGATACAGAATCAACGAGACATCTGTGTCACAAAGAAGTTAGCTATTTTGCCAACGCAGCACTCCCTGGACTTTAATGCATGTTCTCTGATACTGGTTCAGAAAAACAGTGGTGAACCTTGACCTTATGGGTAATTATTACAACGTAACCTATGCAATCTACATACAGTAAGTTAAATTTACTTTAAGAAGCATGTTTGTCTTGCACTACCTTCTTGGTGACCTAGGTTTGATCTAGCTTCTCATTTCTGGCCATCAGTCAAGACCAGCTTTCTTTAGTTGGTGAACTGATCAAACAAACGGTTAAAAACTAATCAATGAGACTAGTTTAAAAATGTGTATACATTTTATTTTGGTAGATTTCAACCAATACTTCTGCAAAGACATCATGTGAGTTTAAAAGTTAAACCAACCAATTTCTAAAACCAACTTAATTACCGGGATCATTTGGCTTATCAAAGGCAAACATCAACGATGGCTTTGGATGAAGGCAAACAATTTTACTAAAGTAGTGCTAAACTTTTCAAATATAAGGTGAACCGTCAACATTTACAGCTGAAATTTGCTTCTCAGTCACAATGGTAATCTTAGGTTTTAATATGTTTGAGTTTTAGCTGGATGTAAACTTAAATTTTCTCCCTAAAACAGAAACTTGCTCGATGACAAGTTTTGTGACGGGTTTTTAATTTTATTGACTTGATAATACCATAAAAACCTCGGTACAAAACAACCAAAACATTTTCAGACGACAACAGGGACATTTTGTACCAACCATATATAACTTTTTTAAACCAGCTTCGATGACTGCAGACTTAGTTAGGTTTAGTTTTCTGTAAACAATTGTAGTTTCCTGACTTTAGTAACTAATAACAGCCTCCAACTGGAATGTGCTTAGTTACTTTAGTTTCAACAGGAAGTCATAATCCATCATGTGTCATAGGGGAACTTCAATAAGTAGGAAGAAGGCAAAAGAAATAGCAGGAAAAAATTGGTCATTTTATTAAAATACTTGTAGGTTTGAAGACCTTTATGTGTTCACTAGACATTTCCTACTTGTCTAGTTAACATGTGGTTCCTTTCTGCCTGTGTAAATCTTCACATTTAGCACAGTACTTTACGACATAACTTTACATTTGAAAGCTAATTTATATGAACAATTTGAAATATTATTGTTATCATCATTTATTATTCATTTGTTGCTATATTAATTCATACCATGTGATATGGGAAGCAAATGACACACATTTCTGATTGTTGTTTGGGCTAAACGTCTAATGAAACAAGACACATTATGACCTCAGATCTGATAGTAGATATGAACCTTTGGAGTCATATGACCAAATTTCCGAGTTCATAGATGGTTGAAGTGAAAACACAGCAGACGACGTCTTAAAAAAAGAAACATATGAAATGATCAAAGCTATAAACATACATGATGAACCACATTGAATGGCAACATGAGGGTACAAACGGCATATGAATGGAAAGGCAAATTGACTTCAAGTCAAATGCCACCATTTTTTGAGCATTACACATTTAGTCTGTGCATTATCAAAATTTATGTCTATTCGCCTATATTTAATACCCTCCACAATTTTTTATAGTGTAATATTTGAATAAGTAGGTTGTTTGGTGTACAGGTGACCACTGTTTTGTGTAATCTATGACTCACTGATACTTACTTGCTCCTGCACTGCAGGCACAATGGCTCCTTGGTATTTTTAAACCATGTGAGCCTACACCTGTCTGAGGTCATGACCCCCACTAAGGAGCTCCCTTGGGACCCCAGCTGGCATCCATCAAGCCTTCCTTACCCCCAGACCATAAAGTCCTTCTCCACCATAGGATACACGCCGCACTGACTTGTTACCACATTTCACGAAGCAGTAAATCATCGAAACAAAACCTGCTTAAAACACCCGTGGATGCGGCGTGAATTCTCCAGCGTGGCGGCTTTCTCGTCCGGGATATAATGCCGACTCCGCAGCAGAAGGCGGTGATGCAGCCCCGCAGAGTTGCAGCGTCTGCAGCGCCGAGTGAATGACCTTGTTCAAGGTCGCGCTGACAGCAACGGTGGAGTTTTTCCCTCTAGTGAGTCGCGAGCCCGGCCCGGAACGCCACGCGCGCATGTGACCGCATGGAGGATCCAAACAGCTCCGACGCAGCGCGCGCGCGACCGCGTGGGTTCCGACCACACAGGCGAACCGGGCTATATTTAGAAGCAGATAATGGTGGAGGGGTTATACACGCACCCGACTCCCAGTTTGAACAATATTATATTTATTTCCTGCCGTAATTTAAGAGCGCGAGTCACCGTTGAAGGTTAAACACCGTCTTTTGTGGGACTTTACTCCTCTTCAGTCAGCCTGGAGTCCAGCTGTACTGAGATGTCTAGGAAGTTTGAACATGAAAAAAACAAAATCACGGTGCAAAAGAGCAGCCTTGTTGGGTTTTCCAGTATTAACCAGATTTCAGTGAACTTGTGAACCTTTCTTCCCTGAACTCTATCCAACCAGTGCCACGGTGGACCGAGCCCGGTCGGTACCATAAGACCAGCAGCATGACAACATTTTCCAAGAAAACATCTGCAAGTAGTATAAACAAAACATATGTAAATCCGTAATCCTAACTGGAGTGAGTTTTATGAGGTGACACTACCGTACTGGTAAGCCGGCAGTACAGACTCCGAATTAGTTACCGGGGCAACGTCACGGTGAAAGCTGGACTGATTGAATTTGTTTTATTTTGGGGTTGCAGACCCTTATTTTAACGCCGGTGATGACGGTGGTGGGGGTGTTGACGGACGTAACGGAGAAACAGCGGACGCAAACTGAGGCAGAGGGAGGAGAGAGGAGCACGAGACGGAGGCTGCGTCATCAGCCCGTCAAGCTAGCGCGAGGCGAAGCGGAAGTTCGGCAGCTGAGCTCGAGAAAATAAAGCGACATTTTCTGATTTGTTTAGTCAGATACAGACAGTTTTGGGTTTTTGGAAACATTCTCACATACCGACGTGGAGATAAATATTTTGTGACGTTACTCGTAGCCTAAAGGCGTCAACTGCCCTGAGAGACGTTGCTAGAAAAATACACTTGTTTTATTGTTACTAATTCTTACCGGAAGTCCTCCGTTTCCCCTCCAAGTCTTGACGTTAATGTTAAAACAGCCGAGTTGTAGAAGACTAAACGGGAATTGATAGCGCCAGTGTCCAGGAGCGAACAGCCCGGCGGAGCTTTTTGGTGGAGTTGTTGTCGGTGATATCGCCATATTACGCGGAGAAAAACGTCTTAAAGGCGACGCGATGTGAATAAAACAAGTCCGGGCGCCATTAGAGCAGTCCAGCCGACTTTCCAGCGTTAAAGACTTGATTTGAGACTGAATAGGATCAACGCGATGCTTCTCCATCTCCCAGTAAGTATTTCCACGTACAGCTGTGGGGTTTGAGGCATTATTGATGGGGTTTTTTTCTGGACATGCACGACTCGCCTGGCAGAGCTAGTCTAAGTTGGCCTGACCGTGTTATTGGGCCAAGGGGCACAAACTCGCTCAATAAGTAGTTGTTGTACAAATTGTGTAATAATTTGCGGCACGCGCTTCCTGTCTGTCCTCCAGTCCTCTCATGTGATCACCTCTATGCTAATTCACGCGTTTGTCCCGTCAGGCTGTCTAATGGTTAATCCCCCCCAGCAGCTCCCATCAAACACTTCACGAATGTGCGAAATGATCGTATGATTGAGGACACACACACACACACACACACACACACACACACACACACACACACACACACACACACACACACACACACACACAGCAAGCGAAGAATGCAGAGGTTTTGTCTTTGGGTTTTGTCCAGTGGTTATTTCTGTCCTTCTGTTTCCACTGCAGCTCTTCACTTAATGACACAAATCGTGAATATTCATAACACCCAGCAGTTTCCAGAGCTGTATATACGTAACCCTGTTATTCATCTCGATTGCAATGCATATGGAGCTATGTAAGTCACCGTGCCTGCTGGACCAAGATTGGGATCAGTGATCTGAAGGCATAATCCACTTTGGCAATTAACCTTTCACCGGTCCAAGATCAGTAGGCAAGGTCACCACTGGGGTGGAGCTCCGGCTCCACAGAGCGCCGCGTTTGAAAGCCTCAAACTACTGAGCTTAATGTGGAGTCTGGTGATGCACTGACAGGGACAACCTGGTGTCTACAACCTAACAAAAACGCTATGTAACACTTTGCAAATGTCTTATATCAACGAAAGCACTGTTTGATTCAGATCAGGGTGAAAAACTAAATCTATCCGGCCCGACTTGTTTTATGAAAGCGATCATGTTACTTTTTAAAATGAACAAGAATGGATTCTCTCCTTCTTTCCCCCCCCTCAAGCTAAAATTCACCCGATCTAAGCTGAATTTCGGTAAAGATTTACCGAGAGTTGCAACCAAACTTCTGCCTACACGACTTCAGATGAATGAGGGACAAGGTGTTGGCTTTACTCTGTCTGTCCTTCAAGCATTCCTGTGACTGTGACCTTTGGAGTGTGTCATGCAGCATTCAAGGGGGAGGGTAGAGTGAAGATTTCTGCATAGACACACCGGGTGTATTTATATTTGAGAAGAAAGTTGTTTTGTTGCTAGTATACGCAAGTTTTTGGATTGAGAAACCAAGACTATTAATAGAAGGTCTGGACTAAGATAAGAAAATTATTGCGGTACGACAGTTTTGAATAATCATGCCACGTTTTTTTGTTTTTTTTAATAATGTTATTCTGGCAAACGCGCACTAACATGGTGCAGCTGATTTGTTTGCCGAAAAGCAGCAATGATTTCACTGAAAATATTTCCAAATAGTCAAACTTTTCTTTCTGACAAGCTTTGTTGGGCTTTTTTTCAGCCAGCTGACCAGCAGTATACACAACAAGTTTGGGAGGAGTGACATTATACTGCTGTAAACGGTCGATTTAAACCTCAAAAACTCCAACAAATCCAACTTAAGTAGTTTTAAAACTAGGGTAACGTTTTTAAATCTTGGTATATTTTGTGACTAGAAACTTTCAGTGATCAATATTAACTTGGTGTACATCACATGAGTGTAATTGGTAAGCCTTTTGTAAGTTGTGAAAAAAGAAAGAAGTTAATTTAATGTTTCAAAAAACGTAGCTATCATCTTGCTTTGTGTGAAACTCAAAAGCTCTTTGCTTACTTTGCAGATGTCCTGATAACTACAGGCCTGCAGCAAGAACAAGCCAGCGATCTGCCAACCAGTTTATAGATTTCAAGCTCCAGTTCACAAAACAGGTAAGCTGCCCCCACATTACCTTTTTATGTCGATGAGATATTTGTCCACAAAACTATGCTTCAGTAAGGATTATAGATGTCCTGGCGAGTCACCGCTCCTCGACCCTGCGATGGACCTTCAGCTGACATTGTTGGCGTCTTTTTCAAAAAGTAGTCACTCAGGCTGAAGACGGAAGAGAAATGAGCAAAGTATGAAGAGTAGAAGAAGTTGGGTTTGAATTTCAAATCAGAAAAACACTTTAAGCAGCATGCAGGTTGAATACTTAGTGGAATATTGCATCACTGTCAAGCACTTCCACTCTCTTTAAAGCCACGACGTAGGGCCATCTTTAAGGCTTTTGCTTCAAAGTTTATGATATAAACTGTATGGAACAATCTTTGATTACCCTGATGATTAAAAAAAAGTCAAGTGATCAGCTTGTGAGAGAGAGGACGGTTCTTTGTCTAAGATTTGTCTAAGTAGCAAATCGAAAAAGAAAAACACAATTAAATATCTGTTTGAAAACGTTGTTTGCAAGTAATAATACGTTTGAATCGTAGTCATTTCCCCCTGGTGCAAAATGAAGGAATCTTTTTCTTTTTTACCTGCTCCAACAGCCTCAGATTTAAAATATTTTCAAATCATGTAATAGTCTACTGTACAGAAAAGCGGTTATGGTACTTTAATAATTAATATATGTCAGCAGGAGGCCGTTCAGAATCATTTTGTTTAGCTCAATAATCACAATCTCTTATAATTTTATAACTAAGGGATCAAAATTTGGTGGAACTAGGATTTAATATAAATCTTCAGAAAATAATCTTCAGCTAAGTTAAATTATGTAATGGGTTTTACACTTATTTTTATAATTCATGAAAAAGAGAAATAAACTAGTATTCAACAGGAATACTGGACATTTAGTCTTTTCTGTACTTGATAAATTAGTGGTTTTGGTCATTTTGTGCCTGATTTTTTTGTTTGTTTTGTATATGAAGACAAGCTCTTCCTTTATATGGCTATAACAAACAATGGACAAGTCATCTCAGCTTTTGTGATGTTTAGTGATTTTTTTTTTTAAAGAAGTTGATAAGGTGGTATTACTCCAGTTAATAACTTCATCCTTGTTATTTCGGTTCGACTGGGGATCATAATCTGTCGTGTGAAATCAAAACTAGTCCGCTGAAATAGAGAACACAGTAAAATGCTGAAAAGCAGAGAAAAAACCTGAATATTTGTGAATGAATATTAACTTTTGTCAGTAGAGGCGGGCAAAATGGACTTTATCACAATATTTTGTTGTGGCGCTATTGTGATAATGATAACAAAAATCATAAGAACTATTTAACTTTTTTTATTAGGTAACTTTATATCTGTAACAAACACAAATATTGCTGTTGAGAAACATTCTCATTTGTAATATTTACTTGGGACACCAGTCACATAAAGAAGTGTGATTTTTATCACAGAACTGCTCACACCAACTTCATTTAATCTTATAGGAACATTTTAATACATGTGAATAAAGAAAGACTAAATTATATGTAACTGAAGATAAAAGCAGAACCCTGTTTATTTCATCCCTTGCATTAATAAAGTTACAAATGAAACTAGAATATTTCTGCACTATCATAACTTTTGTTTTAGTCCCAACATCAGAAGATTAACTAGAGTTAACTCCAAGTCTCTGGTTGTTTTTATGTGAGTCTAGCTGCTTTAAAACCGGTTTCTTGTCATCTAAAGATGTTTAGCCCCAGCAGATCCATGCTGATCACAGCAGCTGTTAGCCGATGTGGCCCAGCCCATGTGAACACGCAGCCGACACAAGCTAGCAGAGGCTTGGCTCTCAGTCTCTCCTGTCCACCCGGTGCCATGAGGCCACGCCGTGGTCACAGCTAACGTTTTAGCACTGTAGTGGTCGCGGCTGTACGGTAAGACGCCGACTTGTCCCGGGCAGAGCGACAAAAATAAAGCGCAGTGGGAGAGGAGGAAGCGGGCCAGTCGGGATTAACACCAGCTAGCCAGCTTAGTTAGCTAAGGTTAGCTAACCTACAGCTGTCATCTCAGTGTTGACGCTAGCTAATGCTAACGCTGCACCTAAAGTGCTGGCAGCAACACACGTTTTCTATGTTGGGTGAAGTTAATAAGGCAACATTTAAATCCGTGTTTAGCTTGACACGAGTTTAATTGTGTTTTAATTAATGTATGTATTTAATTTTCTTCCATGTTTTCTGCCAAAGCATATGTCGAGGTGACCAGCAGTGCAGGTAGTTGATGAATTCATTTACTTAATCTCAATGCTGATTATCTAGACTTTTTTTTTTTTTTTTGCACAAGGTCTGCTGGCGTTAAGTAAGGGATTCACTATGCTGCATAACTCAGTCCAACTAAGCTAAACTTTAAACAGGCTGGGTTTGCTGTGACCCCCTTGCTGCTTGCCAAACAGTCCTGTCACAACCCATAACCTGGGAGGGCAAACTCCAAGAAACGTGTGCCAGCACCTGTGTGTTTGTAATATCCACTTTATCAAAGCATGCTTGCTTTGAGATGACTGTTTCAGCACCCACTGAAATCCTCTGTTATATCATTCAGTCCAAGTATTCACGAAATTTTGCTTGGAGATTGACGACTCACCTTTCCTAATATCTTTGTGTCACTGGAAGCTCCTCCAATTTTTCCTTCCTTAATCGAGTTTTCAAGTTCACACGTCTGATATTGAACAGCTCTGATCACCTTCGCGACAACAGATTATGCCTGGGAATAAATGAAAAAAAGTATTCAGCAGATTAGGAACAGTAGTGTGTTATCAGGGCCGTGTTTGTGCAAAGGAGTGCAGAACACCGGGGTCACGCTAAATAAATGCATGGAGAGATGTGAGTCATATCAGGCTCTAAACGTTGTCAGTAGATGCCGGTGCGTGATGGACGTCTTTTGCAAGCAGTCGGGAAAGTTTAAACATGATAACAGAGTAAAGGGCTTAATGCAATGCGATTGCAAACTAGACTTATCTATGAATCCATTATTATTTTACTTTAGTTTAGGTTTTATCATTGCGGTTTTCTACACAAACTGTTGTTTCTTTTTTCTTCTTGCTCTGAAACATGGAGTTCAGCTAAATGAATTTGGAGATTTGCAACTCTTCATAAATTCGTCGGCTGAAATGTGCTTATCTGGAAATAACTGGTGTTTTGAGGAGGGAAGAGAGAGAGAGAGAGAGAGAGAGAGAGAAATGGTTGCTGAAGTCGACCGCCACTGTAAACACACCGGCCAGGCTCAAAAGTCACATTCAAGTCTTAACTGGATTGAAATTATTTAGGCTGCATAGATGCCGTTGCGCTGAACTCGCGCGTTGGGAACCAGAAGCCGCCAGTCATCATCATCGGCGATGATCTGAAACCTCGAGGCAGAGGAGGTACAGATTGTAGTCCGATGAATTAGTGTGTGTGTGTTTAACCTGGCTTGTGTCTTTGTTTTTATATATATATATATATATATATATATATATTTAAAATGTCTATTTCAAAGAGATTGGGCTTCTTTTATGCTTATTTGCGAAAGACTTTCAGGACTAAGTTACTAGAAGCTGAATTACATTTTAAAAGCACGAGTTCACGTTGGGGTCCCATTTGGCAGAAATATCTGGATTTTATACGCCATCTTAGATCCTCCATAGCACACATTTTCACCATTTTGAGTGAATTGGTTAAAAATTAAACTAGGCAGTGTAAAGCATTTGACTTTTTGGACACTTAGAGGTGCGCTTCGTGGTCTTTCCTCTTAATTTTCTGTTTTAAATTTGGGGTTTGCACACAGCCCTGGTCCCACTCCCATATTACTGCAGTACCCTGACCGCATTACTCCAACATAAGTCATATCTGTGGATCTGAAGGAGGAGTGGCCAGTGTTTATGAGCACAGTGACCTTCATTCTGTCACCTTGGCCGTTTTAACGACTAGAGACACACGGCCGACACACTTCACACCGCGAGGATCATCCGAGGCTCTAGAGTTTCATCTCAAAAGTGTTAAACGCTTCATTTTGATCGGCAGGTAAAAAATAATGAGCAAGGAAGAAGGAGCACCAAGAAGGTGTCATGTTAGATTTGGGCAGGTTGAACACCACAGTTTGTGTCGAGAGTTTTTTTTTGTCTTGTTTTTTCTGCTGTCCTGTTCTTTACCATTACGGTGTTTACAGTCAACTCATGCGGTAACGTTGCTTTTTACATTAAAGTAAAAAAAACAAACACTGTATTTAACAGTTGTATTAATAATTGAGTTTTTCAGTGTCATGTTATGACGCTCTAGAAGAACATTTCAAAATGTTAAATGGCTTTGATTATAATTCTTGAGATAAAAAAAACACAATAGGTTCGGCCCAGTTTGAGAGTCTTGAAGGAAAAATCAGCATTTTTATTCTCACTGATTCCCTCCTTGGATTCTCATGGTTCAGAGCCAAGATCTGCCATCTTTTTTGATGGCAGATCAAAAAAGATGGCAGATATTTTCTGTCATTTTTTCCAATATTTTTATGGAACAGGAGGGAAAATGATTTTAAAATCAGAAATTGAATTTGGTGTTAAAAATTTAGAGATTTTTATTTTTCTTAAAGCATATTTCTCAACCCTACTGGCTCCACAGTATGTACACAAAGAGAAAAAGAAAAAAAAGTGAATGACATGGGCCTTTATCTAACAAAATAATAATTTTTAATTAATTTATTTACTATACATCACAGTACAAGAGCATAGCAGCGGCACATTAGTGAAAAAGAAAAAAAAGTACTACAGGTTATTGAGTGAATATGTATCACCATGCATTAAATTAACAAAATAATGTATTTCATGTAAGGTTACCTAAACATTTGTTATCTTTTTGTTTGTTTGTTTTGGCTACTAAATATCTTCCAGTTCCAGTGTGAAGTGTCCTTTACAAAAGTAAAGCTTCTCGGTCTCTGAGAGGACGAAGTTGCTCTATATATTATTGGAAAATGGTCTCAAAACAACAATGGCATCGTTTATCGCAATCATTTCTGGGACAGTTTATCATGACAGGCCTAGAACCTGGTTTCTCTGACAACAAGGATTTTAACCCACAGCAAGCGATGGTTGGTGGTTTAAATTGCGTCCACACCTGGAGCTCATCTGTTAGGTATTTAAATAGCTGAACATAGTTTCTGGTAAAAGTGAAACGTCCTACTTCAGTCCACTCGGCTTTAACGCTGTGGTCTAACGTGCGGTCCGTTCTCTGCGCCTGTATTTACGCTGACCTTTCTCTGCCTTTGCTCCGTCAGGCATCATGTCTTCCCGGGAGCGGCGCTCTGAGGTCTACATAAAGGCGGAGCCGAGCAGCCCGGAGGGCGGCGGCGGAGGCCGGACCAGCCCCGGCGGCGTCTCCTCGGACTCGTCTCAGAGCGGCGGGGGCACCAGAGGAGACGGCACCAAGCGCTACTCGCCGCCGCTCTACACGCCGGCCCTGCGCTGCCACTTTAAAGACGAGCCCGGCGACGGGGCGGAGGAGGGCTCCGCCGGAAACGGAGCGGGGCGCTGCAAGTACGCCCTGAGCACGCTGCCCAAGAGGCTGTGTCTGGTGTGCGGGGACGTGGCTTCGGGTTACCATTACGGCGTGGCGTCATGCGAGGCCTGCAAGGCCTTCTTCAAGAGAACCATTCAAGGTGTGTGAACATGTGTGTGTGTGTTGTGGTGAATAATTTCGTATTAGCATAACACACTGACCATGTAATGTGTCACTGTCGCCTCTAAATGCGTTTATTATGCCTTAATGATGATCACGTTTAGTGGCTGATGCCGATCTAAATAAAGGATCAGTGATGAAGATCTATTTAACCTTAAACTTCTGTTTTCTCTCGTTAAGGTAACATTGAATACAGCTGCCCTGCATCAAATGAGTGCGAAATCACCAAAAGGCGAAGGAAAGCCTGCCAGGCGTGCCGCTTTACCAAGTGCCTCAAAGTGGGCATGCTGAAAGAGGGTGAGTGTTTGACGTGGCCTGCTGACTCGTTTTTGGCTTTTTGGGCTTTGCGCCGGGACGTTAATTGCTGATTGATTGGCTTCGCTATGAGCTATTTTAAGTATTTCTTTCTGTTTTTAGGAGTTCGTCTTGACAGAGTCAGAGGTGGACGGCAGAAGTACAAAAGACGCCCGGAGGTGGAGAACGCAACATATCAGAGCGCCCCTCTGTCTCTGACGAAAGAAAGCGAAAAAGGTGAAATTTAGCCCCCATCTATTTTTTTATTGGGTTTTTTTTTCCACCTCTTGAGTTAAAACAGTTTTATTTGTGCAAATAAGAACAAAACTTTTTCATTTGGACCTGATACTTTTTTTTTAAACAAATACTAATGAACTCAGTCTGAGATAAAGTTTTAACTTTTGACATTTATGTAAACACTTCATACATGTATAACCACTATGTTTAATGCAAATGGTATATTTCATTAATACCATAAAGTAGAGTTTATATGACACATTAAGATAGCCATAATCCAATCAATTATTATAAGAAACATATTTAAAGGGGTCTACAATTTGCTCAGATAATTCATCTTCGCCTTTTTGCCTTACTTGTCTGCAATTGCTTCTAAAAAAATGTAAAATGTTTACAATCTATATTTTTAAAAAATAGAAGCCACACACAGAGGCACATGTTAGTAGAGCATTTTCAGTGGAATTGCTAAAATCTTTTCCTTTTACTTTCCTTTGTGTTTGTGAATTGATTAAAACATTCACTTGGTCTATAAACAGCGCCCCCTACTGCTCACTAAGCCTCATTGTTCTCCTTATAGTTCATAGGAGCTTCATTAAAATTTGACGAACCTTTCAGCTTTTGCTGCTGCACTATTAGAGGAACAAATCTGGGTATAAATTAGTCATATTTCTGCTTACGAGGTCTAACAGGTCTAATTAACCGTTTGCTTTGTGTCTTCATGCAGGTTCCTCCAACATCATCGTGTCCCACCTTCTAGTGGCAGAGCCCGAAAAGTTATTTGCCATGCCGGACCCTCTGCAGCCTGACACGGCCCAGCGGACCCTCACCACCCTCTGTGACCTCGCCGACCGCGAGCTGGTTGTGATCATCGGCTGGGCAAAACACATTCCTGGTAAGAGACAGAGAAAAGAAGTGGAGCTGGATGCATCCATAGCACAGTAACAATGTAGGAGATTAAGACGATCTGCTCCCGCCGTGTAGGAACAAGGTATCGTGAGGTGATTGGGTCATGTGGCTTCAGTATCTATTAAAGGAGTTATGACTGTGGCTCACCTTTGAGCAGGAACAGCGGCTCCTCTGCGCTGAAACACTTCCTTGTCACTTAAAAGGATTACGTGGTTATTTTTATTACCCGCAAGTGTGGATTTACAAATACAGATTTTTCTTTTCCTCCACCAACTGAACTTGTTGTGCTTCCTTCAGAAAGCGATTTCAGCACAACTCTGCCAACAGGGCATCACTTCATCGCTCACTGCAGCATCTGCTGTGAGCGTTTTGTATTATTATCTCTGAAACATGGATGAAATGAGATTCTGGAGGTATCAATGAGTACAAATCTTTTGATTTCCTGCTTTTTGTTTTCTTATTGAAAAAGTTGCTTCTCAATAAGATTCTTTTTAGTCACTCAGAGATTCATATGGTATATTTGGCCCAGTAGGATGTTCCAAGGTCGTCTATGACTAACTTTACATATGCACTTACTTTTATTGTTTTCTCTTCTATTCCCTCTAGTTAAGCAACACCAATAATTGATGGTGACTTCCAAAAATATTCACACCTCATTTGGTGTTATGCACTTCTTTTTTTTTTCTGCAATAAAATGGTTTGAGCTAAACCAATCAGGCAGCCGTTTATTAAGATGTCATTGTTTGTCATGTCGGATGAGCAGCTCCCTACACCAGTAATGTCTGAACTAGGGGTTGCACCGATTAGTCGACTAATCGACTAGTCGATTCTTTTCTCTGCAATGACTTTTTTCTGGGCCAGTCGACTAGTCGCAATCACGTGACAAAACAGATTTTTCCAAGGAAATGAAAGAAGGTGGACTAGGTGAGTTCATCAGAAAGCTCAAATTGTATAAAAATTTAAATAATTTAACAGAGAAACTGTAAATTGCAGCATAGCTTCCCGCAATAGGGGCGTAGCGCGGCGCGGTGTTTAGCGCGGCGCGGTGTTTAGCGCGGCGCCCCGCATATAGAGGCCTTAGCCCGGTAGTCAGGAGTCCGGCTCCCGTCCTCCAGTCTCTGGGCCCATCAGGCTTCTCTCCCCCGCTCCGCGCTCTCTGCCCCCCTACAGTCAGATTGCTGTCAAATAAACTAGTGCCGAAAAAATACTTTAAAAAAAAAAAAAGACAATGGAGTAAAGTGCGACAACGCGTCATGATGTCAGGCTTTTTTATCCCCCAACTGATCAGCGTCACCCTGCGGACTGAAGCTTCTAACCAGGCAGCTTTAGCTCTTATAAAAATATGGTTTGACTACATCTGTAAACTAAGTCCAGCTTCATCCTGAGGGTCTGATAGAGCCGATCTCTGCCTCCGTCTGCATGTCGGTTCAGACGGACGGAGGAGCAGCAGGAGGCTTCGTAGAATTTAACTGNGAGCTTCCTGCTGTTCATCCGACGGAGGAGCAGCGGGAGGAGCAGCGGGAGGCTTCATAGAATTAAACTGTAACCAAGCGGGATCCGTTCATAACAGGTTTGGTTTGTGATGCTCCAAAGCACCATTGTGGCCAGTGTGATAATCTGACTCCTATACGAGCAGCTATCCAGAGATCATCAGTATCAGCCGGTGTTTGGGAAAAAAAAGTCAGACCGACTTTGTGCAACGAACTTTTCTCCGCTGCTCACGAAGAATGATGTGTTTAGACCTAGTAAAAGCGGGAGAAGGGGAGGGGGTGTCAATATTTGCAGTAAAAATAGCTGATAAAACCTCCAAGACGTGAAGTTTTTTTCGCTTACGTCACTATGACGTCACCGCGACTAGTCGACATCGACTCGACTATTATCATGATGTAGTCGACCTTAAAAATTATGTAGTCGTTCAACCCCTAGTCTTAATATGCTGTCGTACTTCTGAACAAGTCTTTTTTTAGTTTGAAATCCCTTTTTTGTTTTTCAAAATTGTCAGTTTAAAAAAAATTAAAAATAAACTAACTTAATGGCACCAAATTAGCTCCATACACTTGAATCAAATTAATTGCTTGTTACCAGGCCTCTGTAGAGCTAAATGGAGAAATTGTTTCACATACTGATATTTTTTTCCTTTTATTTATATGCAGATAATATTTTTCACATCCATTGTCAACATCTTAATATTTCAGAGTTGAATTGAAATGATAATTTTAAGAAGTTTTAATGAGAAATGATGATTAATCTGTACGTTTTTCCCCTGCAGACCTTCCAGAACCCCCAGTACGTGTCCAGCCTGGTTCCCACCTACATGGTCATGTTCTTCATGGGCGTCTGGGCGTTTTACACCGCGGGCGGCTCCCTGAGGAACCTCAAACTCTGCCTCACCTGCAAAGACAAGGACTTCCTGCTGGCCAACCACAGGCCCAGATAACGCCGCAAACTCATCAGGACTCGATCCAAAGACACACATTATGAACCTTTTTAATTTGCTGTTCCACATGGCCGCTTACTTACTACGGTTAGTCTGTAAAAACATAAAGTTTTTAGGAGAAACGGGTGAGTTACACTGCAAAAACACAACATTTTAGAAAGTGTTTTTCTAGTGCAAATATCTTTGCACATTTGAACTGACAGGTAACTTTTCAACAAGATATAGATGTATTGTTTTAAGTCAATTATTTAATATTGACTAGGAGATTATCTCACTTAAATTATTTTTCTTATTACAGAGAAAAAATGTTATGACTGTGGAGCTATAACTTTCTTCAATATTAAATAATTATTTACTTAAATCAGATCTTGCATCTTGCTGGAAAGTTAGTTTTTAGTTTTTGTATTATTCCTCTTGTGTATTTGGGTATTTGCGCAAGAAATTTGGCCAGAAATAATTGGTAAAACTTTGTGTCTTTGCATGCACACCATTGACTGAACTGCAAAAAACACAATATTTCCAAGTATTTTTGTCTGGTTTTTAGTGCAAATATTTTAGTATACTTTAAAAATATATATAAGTAACCTTTTAGCAATATACAGGAGCTTAAGTCCATAATTAATTAATATTGATAACATTTCTTGTTCCACTGGAGGATTATTTCACTAATATGGGAATAATAACTTTTTATAAGTGAAATTATATTGATAAATAGATCATTGACTTAAAACAAGCTCTGGTTAATTCAAGTGCATCAAGATATTTTCACTGTAAACTGGACCACAAACACTTGGTTCAGTTTTGTGTTTTTGCAGTGCATATCAGGTTAGTTTCTGCTTTTTTTTCCTGCCGATTCTGTAGAAAAACATTGTAAAATCATTTTAGTTTCTGCTCAAATGAGCAACTCTGAGGACGTCATGTGCCAGATGTGTGAAAACCGACTAAATGTGGAGCTTCCCTGTGTGGGAAACGTGTAAATAAGGAAACATTTCTGAAAATAATGATTCTGTTGGAGCTGAGATGAACACCTGGTTGGTATTTATGTGTTTTAACTAATCCGGATTTACTAGCTTGGGGTTGCTGGTTCATTTCCTCCATTTTTGTTTATTTTTTTAGCTTGAAGTTGAAAATGGAGCACAGAAGATTTCCTTCATCTGATTGTTCATGAACTTTTCTATAAACTCAAACACAGCGATGTGTTTGCTCATTGATCTCATTTTGTTTTTCTTTTTGAGTTTGTGTCAAATTCCTCACATTGAATGTTTTGTTTTTCCACCTGATTTTGTGTTGATTTATTTTTTATGTGCTGTTTGTAAAAATTGAAAGCGTGACGTAAATCAGATGGAAGCTGGATGAACATGCAGGTCATATGCGTGTTTAGCTGGTTTCAGTCTGAGCGGATCAGAACATTGTGCAGGTGGAAAACCTGATGGGTACAAACCGGCAATAATACATTTGGTTATGTTAAAAGTTTTTGTTTCAAAGCTTCATGATTTTTTGTTGTTGATTTAAATAGAAGGTTTTTGGTTTGCATAAACTGAAATAACCTACTATAAATTTTACATAAATATTAAGGATTAGTGAAACAAGCTCTCGTTTTTTTACTGAAGTTACTTGTAAGTTTTGTTTTAATTCAAGTGCACTAAGATGTTTGCAGTAGAAACTAGACAAAATACTTGGTAATATCTTGTGTTTTGCAGTGTAGTAATATGTGTGAGTTCAACAGCTTGTTTCAGTCTGAAAATTTGGATTTATTCATAAGTTTCAAATGCAGTTTTTTACTTTAGTCTGTAGAAATGCTAAGATGTTAGTTGAAGCATATGGAAGTAAATTAAGACCAAATTTCCTGCACTAATGTAGCTTTGCATAAATTGTAGAGCTGCACAGTGAGTGATTTTGATTTTCCCGTTCCTCTGCAGCCTGGCTTCTCTCTGCAGGTCGACTTTCCGTTTATGAAATCAGAATCTTCCTGGTTTGGCCACACAAAGCATCTGAGGTCTCTGAGGCGTCAGTCCGGCCTTTTTACCCAGACCGGCTGACTGACGGACACAGGAAGTGATTCCTCTGCTGAAAACACGCTTTCACATGCAAATGCAGCTCTTTGACACCAGCTGGCGATCTTTTACCGCTCTGAGGTTTCTGTTGCTCATCATAACAGTACAACTATTTGTTAGGACGACATATTAGATGAGGAAAAGAACAAAGAAATTCTGAGCTTGAATAGTCAAAAATTTGTAAAATAAAAGCTCACATTTTGAGATAAATCTCAATTTTTCTAGAAAAAACTTGGAAACTTCTGAGCTCGAAAAGCAAAATGTATTGATTTCAAACTCTTATCTAGATAGTAATATCAATTTTCTTTTTTAGATACTTAGTAAATATCAGTGTTTGCTACAAAATTGATTTGGATTTACTCAACATTTGTAACATTATTTGTAAAACCAAAATATTTTAACCAATGATTTAATTAATTTCTATTTAATATTTTTATTTACGTTTATTTAATTAAATCAGTAGTTTTTATTTAAAGTAAAACTTTTACATGTTATCATCTAACAAAATGTTAAATGGCCACTAGAAGGCGCTGTCTGCTGCTCAAAGCGCAACATGGTCATTTTGTGTCTAAGAAATTATATAGATGATTTCTGAGAAAACAAATTTGCACATCGGGTTTGTCCAAAGTGCGGCCTGGATTTTGGGCGGCCAAAATGGATCAAAGTCCTTCAACTGTTTAAACTGTTGTTTTTTTTCACAAATTTATAACATCTTTTTTTTTTTAAATATCAGGTTTAAAAAATAGATTCCCATTTATTAATGACATTTTATCATTCATCTATAATTTTGGTGACTAAAACCACAAACATTTAACTTCTTTTTCTGAAAAGCAAATCTTACTTCTCATTTAATCAACTCAAATAGTTCATAAACTTAGAGCCTGTTTTGCGCTTTGTATTCATGTAAACATCTATTTTCTACAAAAATCTGACCATTTTGTTAATTTTGATAAAATTATAATTGCTATAATAATAATAACACTTTGTTATAAAATGTCTTTAAAAAAAAGCACTATTTTTGTGGCCCTCAGTTTTTCCTGTCCGATAATGGGTGCAGGGCAGATTAGACTCCGCCCACCGGCGCATATTTTATGCTAATGAGCAGGTGCAGCGGTTCTTAAGGCGCGGCGCGCGGCGGGAGGACGAGCCGATGGAGCGGCGCGTGGAGTCCAGTCGGAGGGTTTTCACCAGGTGATCCCGCTGGTTCCCCGACCGGATCACGAATGGATCCCGATTTATTCACGCGCAGCTGGAAGAGGCCGCTTCACTCTTTAATAACTGTTTACGTCATCCTCATTTATCAAGGTGAGTCTCACGCGCAGCCACCGGAGATGATTTCAAGACGCAGATTCGTGCTTTTATTCTCGTAACTTACTTTACCTGGTCTTGTTTTATTTTTATTTATTTATGTACTATTTAATTTATGCATCGTTTGTGATTGTTGTTACTATTTTTGTTTTATTTCAGCAAATCTTTCCAGAAGTGTTGAAAGATCAAACGATTCAAACTGGGATCCATTAAATAAGTGAGTTAATTAATATATGTATATAAGCATTGCTTTTAAACGATGCTCAAATACAATAGCACTACTTCAATATTTAAAAAAAAAAATAAAAGTAAAATTAAAAAACAAAAAAAGGCTCATTATAACATCTCATTTAATATTTTAAAATGATGTAATCAAATGTTAAAGTACAAAGTTTT
>CAEGAF010109071.1:0-28335 GCA_903067075.1 Micropoecilia bifurca | reverse complement strand
CCCCCCCCCCCCCCGCCCCCCCCCGCGCCGCCCCCGCCCCCCCCCCCCCGCACTAAAAAAAAAAACGGGGACTTAGAGGGGAGCTGGTTGTGGGAGAGAGATTTATAGCACAAAGGTGGCAGGTAGTGGATGTCCCCTTACCCCAAAGGTGCCCTAAATTCATGTGGGACTGAACCTCATAGTGATGAATGACAAGTTAAAAAAGATTTCGGTGTAACTGATTCTGTCTGGCTGTGTGTCCACATGTTGCAGAGTGTGCGCTGATCCAGCTGTCGGCATATTCTGAATGCTCTCTTCAGCTGGGCACATGGCCGTATGTACACATGTGTCTGCTCATCACAGATCCGCCGAGGACCTGTCAAAGACTGTGCCTCCTACAGGTGAAAGCCCCGAACATCTGGCTGGCACATTTCAAACGTTCAGAAAAGCGAGTGGGGTGGGTCGCAGCCACAGAGGAGGGAGATACCACAGTCATTAAGAAGCGGCGGGCTGAAGTGTGTGTGTGTGTGCGTGTGTGTGTGTGTGTGTGAGGGTGAGTAGGGGGGAGGAGTGTGCGGCCGCTTCTCTACAGCCTACACCTGTTCCTTCCACATGTGTCGGCCCACAAACTGCTATTCTCCCTTTCGGTGTTTGTATCCTGCAGCGGCCCAGTCCTGGGAAACAACAGCGAGGGCAGACATCTGGAGCCAATCATGACCACAAGGGTTCATCAGTACTGAGAGGGGACTGCAGGTTTTTAAATTGAGATGCATTATTTTCATGGTGAAGGCCAGTCGGCGATGATTACATGAAAAGCTCTTCCATTCTATTGGGTTGCTTATTGATCCTCAGGCCCTCTGTAATGAAGGAAACCTGCAAGACTTGTAATGTTTACAGTGCCCTGCAAAACTTTAAACAGCTCATAAAGCACCGCTTATTCAGCCATCTGAAAATGGGAAAGGTCTAACTTTAAACCAGCAAAGACCTGACTGCTCACCTCAAGTGACTCATGGAGCAAGGAGAGCATTGATAAAACAAACAACCAACAGGTCTTTGTCGGATTGGAAAATCTGCCCACACACAGGTCTTCACTTCTATTGAAGAGTGACAAGAAAAAAATCTCTTGTAAAAGAAAGCCACCATGTATACTGTTACTGTAAATTGAATTATTTGACGTACTTTGAAAAAAATTGATGCTAAATGTGGCGGTAAATCAATACTGTGCGTCATCTGAACTCAACCTCGCCATAGTGAAACACTGTGGTGTCAGCATCATGCTGTGGAATGTGCTTTTCTTTCAGCAGAGACAGAACAGCCAGTCAGAGTTGAAGGGGAGATGGGATGGAGATCCATGGAGGGTAAATGTTGGAAGAAAACATGTTAAAAGCTGCAACAGATTAGAATCTGGGGTGAGACCTTCATCTTCTGGCAGAACAACACCGAACATACAGTGAGAAGTAAAGTAAAATTGTTCATTTACCCTTATGAAAATGCTAGAGTGACCAAGTGATTCACATCTACATTCAAAGTCAAATTTTTGGAAAATTATGTCAATCTCTAATTCTGCAAAGCTGGTGGAAGACAGCAGGAAAAGATGACTCCAAAAGCTTATTCAGACTCAGGGGGCTGAATAAAGATATAAGCCATTTTTTTACATTTTTGCTTTTGAGATATGTGGAAACCATGCGTCACTGTCCCTCCACTGCCCAATTATGTGTTTCTCTTTGTTAGTCTACCATTTAGAATCCTATGAGATTAAAATTTCTGGTAAAGTGAAAACTTTTGCATGGCACTCTATCTATTTTCTCTGAAGGGTTTTGTTATTCAATCACCTGCCTCCTTTATGATCTTAGACGTTAGTACAATACAAGAAGGTCTTGCTCTGAATATCTCATACTGAACCTTCCTTTCTGAGACTAAAACCCATAAAATGTGATAATATCAAGGGGAAAAAAAAGTAAGAAGAGACAGCCTCAGGTTATTTTATTTCATTGCTTGCAGAAATAGAGTTTGCACAGTTTAAGAAAAATTACAAGGAAAGTACATGCAAATACAGTTTACAATTTTGCCAATGTTTTTTAACTTAATTTTTTGGTTTAAGTGCTAATTTTTTTATAAAAGATGTACCAATCAAACCAATTTCATCAAACAGACCTTTTGTACATTTCGTAGGCTACCACAAGTACAGTAGCTTTCCATAATGAAATCCTCATAAACCATCTGACATGGTGATGTAATTAGGACAGTCGTTAAACTGAATGGGGAAAAAAAACAAAAAAAACTTGCAGAAATGTTTGGTCAGTGTTTCGAACACATTGCATCATTTCCAGTAGGAGTTACACGGCTCTGAGTTTACCCATGGATGGCAGAACCACAGTGCTGGATTATATATTCACTCTATACAGACACTTGCATGTCAGCACACATCAGCTGAAGTCCACTCCGCTCGTGGTGTGCCTGACAGAGTGAAGAATTAGGCTCTGAGCAAAGATTCTCTACGGAGTCTGCAGCGTCGTTCACGTCAGCTCCAGTCGAAACTGGGGGGTGAGTCAGAGTGAGAGCGTGATGCATGGCTGGATTCTCAATTCTAGCCTGGTTCGATCCCTCGTCGAGCTCGCACAGGTTCTGACTCAAGGCCGACCCCGGTTCACCCAAAGCACCACGCTGGATTTGGCCCGTGGCTGCTTCTCGGGTGATTCAGCCTGGACATCCACTCAGTTTATCATCTGTTTTCATTTGACACAGAGTCACTTTATCTGACAGCAGAGTCCCTCCACCTCGACCCAGCATGAACGTGCCAGTCCAATCTACTTCAGCCGCAGTCTGAGAGTCATGTAGCGTGTCATCTGATGCCCACTGTGCCTGCAGATGCCAGGGCGGCCGCTTCTGTTGCGGGGTAAGGCACAGGTCACCACCTGCCTGTCGCTTTTTCCCCTCCCATCTTTTTTGCTCCGTACCCCTTCTCTTCTGGGTTTTCTTTTTTCTACTCCCCCCTCTCCTTTTCCCTCCTTTTTTTCACTCCTCTGCACTGACACGTTAGTCAAATCTGCCTATTATGCGCTTCGTTGGCCATGCATTGCTTTTTATATCTAGCATAAAGCAGTCAATGACACTGAAAAGAGAGAGCACATGAAAAAGGGGGTGAGAAAAAAAGTCTTTAAAGACGCACCACGGTTTGGTAGCCTCTGAATGTGAGCCCTCATCAGTGTCATTTTAATGTACTTATTTATTTTTTTTGCTGAATGCATCCTCATCATTTGTGTATGCAAGGTGAAACAGAAGGCTTGTTACAATAATTATACACTCTGCTGTGAAGTCTATCATTTGGCACAAGAGTGAGGAGCATGTGTCTCAACAATGGAAAACCGAACCTGTCGTTAAGTCAAAAACTGTTTGGGTGGATGATTTTCATTGCGGTGATCAAGATTTAATAGCCATATTTTCATTTAGGACAAGTTTTAAATAATTTAGAGGTAGGTAAAAAATATTATGCATTGCTGTCCAAACATATTTGCCCCCTATATATTTCTTCTGTTTTACTTTTGTTTATTTTGTTTTTAGTTTTTTTTTTTTGGCAAACTCAAGTGTCTGAGATTATCAAAGAAATTTTAATGTCAGATAACCATAGTAAATGGAAAGTGAATCATTTTCAAAAAGGCTAACTACACTAACTTTGCCCTTTTTTAATAACAATTTGGGTAGAAGATGAGTCCATTTAATTTATGGTTACTGAACCTTTGCCCATAAACACCCAGGTAGCACTTACAAAAAAATAGGTAACCTCTGTCGGGATACTTCTTTGGTCAAACGCAACAAATTGGAGACTCCAAAATTTGTGTGCGTTATTTTCTCAACATCTTCATCCTGATTAAAATCTGTTTGTTTTTGTTTTAAATATCTGTTTAAATTTGACTTAAAATCCTATTTTTTGACATCAAACCCTTCTGATTATTTAGACATGTCTGAACAATCAGACTTAGAAAGATTGCTGATTTCTAACTGTGGATATAAATCTGGTCATTTTTTTTATAAAAACTGCACTGTTCCTATCAGAGTTTTTGTAGAACAAAGAAATACTTGGTATTTCACAAATGAAAATACTCAAACTACTTCAAAATTAAGCTTGAAATATTTCACTTATACTCAAACCTTTCATCAGATAACCTATTTTATCTGGTTGTTGACAGGCGTCCGTGCTCTGTTTCTTTCCTTCTTCTTTTTTTTTTTCTTATTTGGACATGATGGTTTCTAAATTTCAGTTCCAGGAAGCCAATGGACAAACTGCTGGAGGCATAAAAGCAATTGTGCTTCATACACAGTGTTGCAACTTTTTGAAATACGGGGCTTTGGTTGGGGCTACAGTTGCCTGTGATGGGAGTGAGCTGTGAAAACTATAATCAGTGTCAGCTCACACAGCCAGACTTGACACCGCACACTGTGAGACGCAATAGCTCTCTCCCTGTCAAAGATATACAAACACACATATGAAAGATCATGCATGCACACACACATTCCCCCCCCCCCCATTTTCTTCCAGGATCTGTCTTTCTCCCTTCACGCGCGCATACAGCTGCAAACACACGGACTGATGCTGTGTGCTATTGCAGTGAGTGACCAATAACACAGGTATCAGGAGGAGACCGGACAAAGAAATTGTCACTCCAGATTCAGTGTTGGGAGTGTGTATCACTCTAACCGGCACAGGAATGGAAGGACTTGTGTCTATCTGTGTGACAGAGGGTGTGATTCCTAGTGAATTGCATGTGTCTGTGCCAGTGTATGTGTGTGCTTGTGCATTTCTTGCCTTTTATCTGGGTATAGCCTCAGAGCAATTCACAACCTGTCACTCAATCTCTAAGACTGGAAGTAAGAGTGAGAGGGAAAGAAGGGTAAGGAGGACCATGCAGCGGGAGAAAGAGCGAGAGGAGAAGAGAGAGATTAACATTTGGGGGGGAAAAAAAAAAGAGAAGGACAATGCGAGGCTCAGAGGGAGGACAAGCGAAGGAAAAGAAGAGATGGTGATACACAGAGTAGTAGAGGCAGTTTGCTCCCTTGGGAGCGTAGGTTAGGGCAGCCTGCAGGCGCAGTTGGCATGCAGCTGGGCACTCTGTCGCTCAGTCCCTACGGCGGGCTGTGTGTTCGCACTGCCTTCCCTCAGAGAGCAGAGGTCGAAGGGAAAGAGGAGTGTGTGCATGTATGCGTGTGTGTGTGTGTGTGTGTGTGTGTGTGTGTGTGTGTGTGTGTGTGTGTGTGTGTGTGTGTGTGTGTGTGGCTGCTGCCTCATCAGAAATGCCAGCACTGCTACACATATCTGTTTATGGGCTCATTGCTCAGTGCTGCTGTTGCTCAGGGGGACCATTTGCAGTCACACTTGCATAATGATAATAATAGGGTGACTTGGAGTGGTTGTGAGAATGTGAGTCTGGTTGCATGTGTGTGTGTGTGCGCGTGTGCACATGTGTTTATGTGGATGTCAGTTCCTCCTTTTTAACTACCTGAATTCATGTGTCCATCCCTGTCTCATATACGCTGCTCAACTCACCTCCTCTCACACTTATCTAAACAAACCTCTTTTTATTTCGCTCCCACCGCCTCCACTTTGACCGCTCCTGTCACATGGTCTCCTTGCCCTGTTCTTGCCCCATCCTGATTGGACTGACCACACACCCCCACACGAGTGCTCTGGCACGGCCCTGTGGGTAGACCACAAACTGCGGGGGCATGGCCCACTTTAGCCATGCACTGGACAAAAGGTGATGATTGCATCACATGCTTCCTCCAAAGAAACCAACACCCCACAAACCCTTCATTAATTCTCATTCCACTTTGAGTTCACAGATTTTCTTTTTTTTCTTGCCCATTTTTTTCTTCCGGTTTTAGAAGACTGAGTTAATTTTACATCCTCTGTGTGTTCTAGCATTAAAGATTTCTTTACACTGAATTGATGTATTTAAAAAAATGTTTTACTGAAGAACAGATCAAAAAATAGATTACAATGCAGCAAATTTGGATTTGGATATAAATTACAGTTATATATATAGATATATCTATCTATATAGATAGATATCTATATATAGATCTATATATCTATATATATATAGATATATAGATCTATATATATATATATATATCAGATAAAACACATTTCAGACAACATTTTTTGTTGATTTACATTGGAAATACAAGGTTTCTGTATAACCAAATGTTCATACAGTGGAGTATACTATATTTCACTTCAACAAATGTAATATATTGGGCAATCTAATGGGTTAAGCCATTAGATTGCACAAAGTTTTATAGATGCATTTACAATTGTCACCTCTAATGGTTACCTATGTAAATCTCTTCATTATCTATGTAAAAAAAATTTAAATAAATAAATTTCTTTGTGATACAGGCATGACAACTACTCCCATGGCAAAACAAAAGCAGTCCATTTGTACTGTGATATTTTCATGCCTCGTTTCACAGGTGTCCAAATTCATCCTGCTTCTTTCCTGCCCAACAATCCTCTCGGAAAGATGCCTCAATTCTTGTACGTAATCCGGGATCCACCAGCATTTCCCACAAAAGCAGGCATTATTTAACAATTAGGAACTTCTTGGTAGACCAGTCAATGCTAAATCTGCAATTTGTTTTACTGTTTGGTTAAACAAATTGCTGTCTTGGGGTTGTTGAGTCCCGAGACGCTTGATGTGGGGTTTCTTTCTCAGGGTTTCGAACCAACAACAGGAAATCTACTCCATTCTCTAACATCGTGGGGTCCAAGAACAAAAACAAAAGAATCCAGCTTTTTCTTGGTGCTCACTCTTTCTTAATCTGGTTTGGTTAATAATCAGATAAAGTAAATGTTCTGATTTTGAATGTAAAATAACATTGTTGTGGGGCAATTGACTTGCTTATCAATTATTTCATGGCAATAATGACAAGCAAACATGCAGCACATTCTAGGTGTTGCACACATGGATGTCCTCCTTGTCTTATAAAGTGCTTTTCAATGGGATTTGCTTTGAATTCACAGTATTTTAATACAAATAATTGAATAGAATTGAACCATTGTTCAACATTGCATTTAAAAAAAAGGCTAATATTTTACAACTTTCAAACTTATTCGGCATCTTTTTTCACTATTGTTGCTAACATAACTGACTTATTACTCATAAATCAATAATTTTTTTCTTGGACAATGAAAAAAAAATCATAATAAACATCAAGGCACTAACTTCCGTACAGGTGGCGCATTGTTTTCTTTTACCTAACTTAACCTCTTGTATTGCATCCGTTGTTGACATCACTTTCTGTGTGTGTGTGTGTGTGTGTGTGTGTGTAGAAGTTGTATCTATATTGTTTCACCATCTGTGCGCACATATGTGTCAAATGGTCAGACACAAATATGTGTATTCCTTGCCACATTCCTGCCATCTGACTAACCACATTCCGGCCATAGCCTAGCAATTAAAAGCTGTTACCTCCAAAGCCCCACCACAAAGCCAAGCTCCACAGTGAACTAAGAGCACGGAAAGCCCATTAAAATGGGAAGTGCATGCCAGCTTCTTAATCGAAACACATGTAAGCCATTAAGAGTACACTTTGAATTCTTCTGTGTGTGCTAAGGGGAAGAAACACGACACAGGGAGAAAGAGCCAGAGACAGACGTCGACTTAGAGGGAAAGTTTGGGGTTCTCATCTCTCTTTATAGACCTTCAAAGTAAGAAACTGAGGGAACGAAGAGGAGATATTAGGGGGAAGGAAACTTAGAAAAACATGGGGGAAAGTACAGAGAAAGTGGGGGTGTTGATTAGTGGGATGGATGGCGGTATATATAGTCTGCTTCTGCACTGATTCCACACTGCTGGGACTTAGCATCCTAAATTCCCACCCTTCCACATCTTTCAGATGGTTTAGCTGGGGGGATCTTTGAATTCGGCCCCTATGGCGGCAGCCCGGGTGGCAGCCGGAGGAACACTCTTTTCTGATGCTGTTTGGAAGTGGTGGGGATCACAGAAGACCACTTCTGAGAACTGACTCACTGCGAGGGCTTTCGTCTGTCTTGCTGTCTGTCTGCCAAGTGAATCCAGCCCTTGTAGTTCTGCGATGTATCAAAGGCAACAGTTCCTTCTTGCGTTTTGGTTCTTTTGTAGACCAAATGTTGTTCCTTTTGTATGCTTATGCTGTCAATCTTTTTGCTCTCTCAATTTGCTTTCACAGCCTGAGAAGCTCTCTCTGTGCTTCTCCTTTACCTACTGCATCTGCATTATTTGCCCTCTTCTCCATTTTGTCATTTGAATTCAGCCTCCCACTGTCTGTCTCTTGTTGTTATATAAGAGAGCTCTGCATCATACAAACTTGAAAGCATATACAGAAAAATGCATCTTCACAGTAAAAAGCAATTAGCATTCATAGACCACAACACTGCTCTGTGGCGATCACTTAGGCCAATATCTTTTTGACATTTTTAAAGCATTTTTTTTGGTGCCACCATTGTTTTCATTTATTTTGTCTTTGCTCTGCTTTTCTTCATCTTTGCTGATAACTTCCTTATGTGTTCTCTTTGAAGATGTTCTCTCACTCACTATTAGCTGTATTTATCTTAAACAAGTATCCGCTGTCTCTCCTATCTCTTGGTTTTATCTAAAATATGTCTTTTACAATTCTTTTTCTCCTTCTCTTTATAATTATTTTTTTTCTGCCCCACTTTTGTAGTCTAGCTAACTCACACTGTTTATTTCTCCATTGAGTTTTCTCTTTCTTCCCCACTAACTAATGCTGCTTACCTATATGCTAGCTAATCCTACAACTGACCTTGTAACCACAATTATCTTTGGAAGGTTTAAAATTTGAAACAAATTTCCAGATCTTTTGACAAGTCAAAATGGGAAAGAGTGTGGAACATGCCATTCAGGTAACACACGTGTTGCAAAAACTGAAAATATCTCTAGCAGTCACTGGGCAAGAGGCCAGCGACTAAACAGATGCTAGTCCACCACAGGGCAACACAACAAGTATGCACACACACACACACACACACACACACACACACACACACACACACACACACACACACACACACACACACACACACACTCACTCTCAATGTATGGTGGCCAATTATCCTAACATGGATGTTTTTGGACTGTGTGAGGAAGCTGATGACAGCTGCTACACAATAATTAGCAATTCCCCTGTTCCTTGTTCCAGCAATCACCTCCTCAGTACTTACATTCAATGTGTTTCCTCAGAATCTGTCAGATCCTCCTGATGTGGATCCTGCTGAGCTCCATGTTGTATCTCTGTGTTTACTCTTTGCATTACACTGTTTGGTATTTTGTCTTTCACTGATTTTATTTAATTTATTTGACTAAACACCATTTTGATGCTTCCTGCCTCCTCCTGCCTGTGTGTCACAAATTAGTGTATTGCAAACAATTTTCACTTTCATTTTATTAAAAACATTTTCGAAGAAACTAATTCTGCCCGTTTTCACTGACAAGCTTTCATGTGTTTGGTTTAGTTTAAACGTTCTAACATTCATTGCTTGACGGAAACTTCTTAATCCATTTGAAACTCAGAAACCTCAGATTTAGATATGACTCTATATGCACTGTTATGTGTTTCTGCCCTTCACAAAGCACCTTGTGTTTCCTTGAATCCTGGACTCCAAGGACAACTGTCAAGCCCTTAGTCTTTTACTATGAAGCAACACTGATGTAAGTTCTGCTGAATGGGATTTGACACTGTCTTCTCAAAATAATAACATATTTTCTAGAAAAAATGATCCCCTTGAAATTAAGAGTATGATTCTGCAAAATTTCACAAGTGGAACAATAACAAAAAAATCTCTCACCATATACACTACCACGGCCCTTCCAATCACTGATGTATGTTTTCTTTGTAACTTTTTCATTGCCTTTCTGTCTGTCTGAGTGAGGCTTGTGTCTAGAGTATTTGGAGTTTGTTTTGGAGAATCTAAGATATGTGGTTTCCCATTCAGTTTCAGGTTAAATTTCTGAATCAAAGCCGCTTCCCCTAAGGCAAAACAATCAAAATACTGCGATTTTAAACAGAGTACATTTTCTGGTACAAAACTTGTCTGGTTCGACACCTACCTAAGGAAGAGAGACTTCTTTGTTTTAATGGGTAACTTTTTATTGGAGTTGAGAAAAATTAAGTGTGGGGTATTCCAAAGCTCCACCTTTGGTGTCCATCTTATATCTGCATGCTCCTAGCCCCTTTTATTACCACTGATAAGATAAGTTACAATATCTACACAGTTTATATATTGTAAAAGTTTTGAAACACTGACCTCCTTCAAATTAACACTAAAATCCCATTTGTTTAGAGCTGCTTTTGGTAAATAACTTGAACATCATAAAATTGTAATCTGTCTTTAAACTTGTTGTTTTCCCTTACTTTGCCATTTTGCTGTCATGTAAAGCTTTTGTTTGTTGTTTTATTGTCCTTCTAGTCATGAAAAGCACTTTGAATTTTCATTTTGCTTAAATTGCTTAAATACAAATAAACTGCCTTACCTTGCTGAGATGGGAAGTTGACCAAACATAAAGGGAAATCGTAACTATTTAATGACACCGCTGGATTTAAATAATGGAT
The DNA here is from genome assembly GCA_903067075.1 of Micropoecilia bifurca. NCBI lineage: Eukaryota > Metazoa > Chordata > Actinopteri > Cyprinodontiformes > Poeciliidae > Micropoecilia > Micropoecilia bifurca. Next base: position 17,748 of record CAEGAF010109071.1, on the reverse strand, counting down.
TTACAGGGAGGCAGTGATCACATGTCCAAACTATGTTACTATAGTACACGTGATGGTGCAGCATACATGTGCATTTGTGCATATGTGTGCAGTGCACCCGCAGGCAGACACATGGGAGCCTGAGGAGCAGTGAATATTACAGAGGAGTGGACCACAGAGGAACCAGGCCCATTTCCAACAGACAGGCCCCACTCATAAATTCTCTCTGACGCCTCTCTCTTCTGACTCTCTTGTTCTTCCTCCATCACTCTGTCCTTTCTCTTCTTTCTAATTTGAATGTATATCTGCTGGGTTCTGCTTTGTGGTTTACATGTCTTTGTCTCCTAAAAGCTGGGGGAAATAAGTTATCAGCTTTGAAAGTTTCAGAAACCGCAATCAGCATGGTTTAGGCTAGATAGGATGGGCTCTTGAACTAATTTAGGGAAAGACTGTAAAATGACCCAAGCATATTTCTGTGGCTGTTCAGCAATACACCCACATTTTAACTATGGTGTGGTTAAGAGAGATGTAATTTTTTAGTTTTTTTGGACAACTTTCCTATACATTTTTTTATTATTATTCATGCACAGGGCAAGATTTTGTTTTTTATGGATTTTACACTTTATTTAAATAAAGTGGAAAAACATGGGAAAACATTTGCACTAACAACCCTAAACCATCAGCAGCCTTCATTCACCATATGCTAGTGCTAAAAGGTGTAGCCTATTCTTCCAACTAACTCCACCCTTCTGATGTTAAGAAAGTAAGAAAACTTTTTTGTGCATTTTTTCTTTCTTTTTTCTTGCTGTTTTAAGAGATGTAACAAGTATCATAAGACGCAAATGAACCAGTAAAATCTACAATTCATGAGTATAATCCTCCACTGATTTGTTATTTAATGTCAAATAACAAACAATAGGACATCACAGTAGTAATTTGAGGTTGTTTTTCTTTTGGAAAATGCATTTCTGTTTTTATCTGTCGAGTTTCACTCCTGGTTCACAGCATTACAAGACTGTACTGATAAGTGGAGTTTATGAAACACAACCTATACCCCAGAATTATGCCAGAACAAGCTTAAAAGAGTAAGAGGGAAACAGAAAACAGAGGTTTTAACAAAACATTGAAGTATTTTATAAATGAAATGCAGGTGCTCTCAGAGATCTTGCCTTTAAACTGTAGAAGCAATTTTGTTTTAAGTGTTAATTTCTTATTGTAAATTTCTCTTATTAAATTCAAACTTAAATCTGACTAAGTTGGAGATGTGCTGTTTATTTAAATACCCACATTAAACAGGACAAAATCTTTATTTTATTTATCTTTTCTTTATTTCTTGCTATTATCTTTGACTGTTGTTTATAGTAATTATTTAGTCATATTCTTTGGCCTAGTTGGCGTTATTAATTGCTTTGTAAAATATAAGATAGATTATAGTTGTGTTTTTCAGGCCATTTCAATGAAGAAGGAGAAAAGACAATGGTGAATTTTCATCTATCTGCTTCAGATACATGATTTCATTTGGAAGGTTTGGTACACAATGATCCTCTTATCCAGAATGAGTTACCAACTACAACTTCTCCCCAAGGAGCAACCAATTTTGAAGAGCCCGGTGGTCCAGTAGTTACCATTGGCACACTTTAAACGAGCAGTAGCATACACACACACACACACACACACACACACACACACGCGTGCGCGCATGCACGCACGCACACAGTGTTACTTTTCTCATGCATTATAACTAACTCTTTGATTATGCTTAATTGGATTCAAATTTACTATAATCGGTTCACTATCTCTCTTTTGGAGACAAATCTGTGAGGACCATTACCATCGTACTTCTTCAGTTTGATGCATTTGAAACATATTAGCCCTATTAGGCAGCCCTAATTCAGCAGGTGGACAGATTTTAGTGCATGTGGGTAGAACATAGATTAACATCAGTCATTTTTATCCCACCTTTTGTTTGAAAATGTTCACCTAATTCAACTAGATTAACTGGAGCCGCAATATTGTTCTGTCACCTGCTCACTGCAAACAGAAACAACCTCTGGCAGGTGGCAGAATAAGCACAATAGGAGCGTTAGTTGAGTTTAATCAATTTTTTTTTACTAAAAGAAAAGCAGAAAAGAATAGAATAGGACAGAGGTTTACAGATGCACACTGGCAAAGGCATCTGCAAAACAAGCCGTTTGTGTATGACTGCAATAATTGTAACTTTTATTTGATAAAGACTAAGGTGCCTCACATTATATGGCAGCATATGAATATCTGCAGCCATTCCTACCAGTGCTGAGTGAGAAAATCACGATTTCTTAATTGTGTAACACAACTTCTACAGAAGATAAAACACTGAACATTGAGAATATAAATTGCAGAGGGTGGTGCGCAAAACAATACTTTATTGCTCCTCACTGCCTCTTGGTTTACTTTAGTGTTTTTTTCAAAAGTAAACCAAGCGTCCATCTGTCCACCTTGATGTGCTCTCCTTTTTTCTCAGCAGTTAAGGTGTCAGGGACTCTCAGATCTTTTCACCATGCAAAATGAGTTGTGAATGGCAGAAATGAGACTGATTTTAATCAGAGCCTATAATTACATAGCTGCTGTTGCTGTGACTGATGGTGACAGCAGCCAGTCTTCCTATCTGTTTGTCCTTCAAACCATGTCTCCTTTTTTTTCTTGCATCAAACCTGTCTCACTATCAGCTAGAAGGTGTCTAACTCTGCTTTCCACTCCCTCTCTAAGATTTATTCTAAGACTCCTCTGCTGCCCGACAAAGCATTTAACTTAATTACACTTTGTTAAAATATGGACATTTCTGTTTGGTTCCTATGTATTTCCTTGCACAGTGTTATCTTGAAAATTACTTATCTTTCACTTCCAAATGTGAAGTCCGAACCTAGCTCAGATTAAGATGATGTCCTGTTACATGTTGAACATGCTCAAAAATCCTCCAATGTGGCTGAATTAAAAACAATTCTGTAAATGAAAGTAGGCTAAAATTCCTCCAAAGTGATGTAAAAGGTTCATTGCAAGGTGTACCAAACGTATGATGGCAATTCCTGCTAAGGGTTATTAGTTTATAGGTTAAGGTGGCAAATAACTTGGACTTATTTTCCCATAGTAGATAATATCATTGGGAAACTTATGTATTAACTTGGTTTGACCTGAAACGTGTATAAAAATGAGTCAGTAAACATTAAAATTGTTGCATCGTACTGTATGTTTTTAATCAAAAAGAAAACGTTGAAACAGCTGAAGTTGCTGTTTCAACAAGGGAGATTCAGCTAGGAGAATAAGAGAAAAACAAAACAACAAAAATTAATATAAAGCTATGTAGTAAAATACAAGATTAAGAATGTAAAAATGATTAGTCACTAGTTAGTCCTAGTGGGGGTTTCTACATAGCTATACCCAGAATCCCTATGTATAGTGTCTGGCCATGTATGGCTACAGACACTAAAATAAATTATACAACTACAAAAGATTAAGTGAGCCTTTATAAATCTCTAATTATGTTTTAAGAGTTTATTTTAATTGAACATTTAAATGTAGAACTAAGAAAACTGAATAATTAATTGTCCAATCTTTTTTTCTTACTTTGCATTACCCCAATTCATAAATCATACAGTTTTAATTAGCTAATTTATAATTAGCTTTATAATTTGATATAGCATTGAGATATTAAGAAATAAAGGTCAGTAGGCTAAATGCTGATAATTAAAAATCTTTTCAACACATACCGCAGTCTAGTGGACTCACCCCTTGTTTGAAGACCCTTGTATTCTATTTTAGATAAAATAACAATACATTTATTCTTTGTCCTTAAATATGCTGATAATATGTCATTAAACTAAATCCAAGAATATAAGAGCAACAACTATGAGATGAAGTTGTTGTTTTATGGGTTTCTAGGTTTTCTGGGGAGAAATTTAAAAACTACCTGACAGTAATGTTTCAAACTAAGGTAAGCAGAGAGGAGTAATTGTCTGATTTTGCAAGTAACTTGAACGTTTGTGGACAAACAACCAATCATTCCACCATTTTTTTTTCTATTACATCTGACTGTCTTAAAAAATGTGCTGCAGAGCTTGGGTTGTACTCTACAGAGAATGTTTGATCACCTGTTGGCTACTTAATCTTTATCAGAAAAATGTGCACATTGTGTTGTTTCCATTTTACACTCGTGTGTTTTCCAAGCTGCTGTGTCAAAGCAGAGCAGAAGGCCTCCAAAGCCTTATGAGAGGTTGATTGTGGGATGTTCCATTAATGATGTACTACCCATGAGTATTTTTATTTGTCACACTATGTTTAAGAAGAGAACAAAATGATCTTTGCAACCAAACTATCTGCTTATTTCTTGCTTGTATTAAAACATTTAGGTACTGGTGAGGTTATGAGCAGTTTTGATCACTTGTCTTCTGTTGTTGTGATTAAATACCAGTTTATGGTGTTTTTTCTTGTAGGATGTGCTTCCAGGATAAATCCAGGAGGAGAAACTTCCTCACAAGGATTGTGCAATTTGTGCCTCAGCAGGAAGAGAACACTAGAGATCCATAGCCAGGGGCCTAGAGCTGCCTTCTCAATTTTGTTATAAGTTAACTTTTATTACTTTAAAGGCTTTGGGAGTTTTTTTGGGGGGTGAGGGTTGTAAATATTTTTCCCCCTCTGCAATCATTATCTGCAAAGTGAACTTCTACTTGCTTGGAAAAGAAAAATAAAATCATAACATCACCTGAAGTCTGAATTCTTGAGTCTTCTCCCAAGGTTTGGTCAAAAATGCACAACAAATGTAAATAATTTAGTTTTCCTAAAAGAAGAGGAGATAAGTAGTTGTATCGCCAATAATGACATCCATTCCAAGAAGTTGCTGGAGAGTCCAATAGTCAGAAGAAATAGAAAATGTAGGTCACTAAATATAGATTGATGGCTCTTTTCCCTTAGAAACCCACAATTTTGGTCAATTTCCGAAACAATGGAGTATCCCCACATTGTGGGTGGGGTCATCCTATCTAGGGGTCCTGAAAAGTAAAATAACATGATTTGTTTGCCACAAACCTCCATGTGTATTTTTTCAACAACCACCAATCACAAAAATGTCTAACGGTCATTGTTGGACCAAAGTGTTGATTTCAGTATTGCCGCTTTCCTTAAATATTGGAATATGATCAGGCCCTATGGTAGGTTTTTGAAAAATGTCAAGTTTGACCCTTGCAACAGAGTTACTATTGTGAGTCAATCAGTAATGTCCTTACTGAAGTACACTGAGACATACTATCCAATACAGCCTTCTGTGCCCTGATATTGCACAGTCTACTAAAATAAAATAAGTGAAAAAGGACTCTGAAAAAATTCAGTGCAGCATTTGAGTCATTGTTGTCCCCAATGAATACATTTTGCAAATGGAGATGACAGAATATCTTTTTTGACTTTAGTTATCTTCTTCTGCTGTGTTCTGCTGAACATTTTGAATGGGAGTTTTTTTTATCATTCTTGTCTAAGTATTTTATACTTAGACAGGATGTGGGCATCTATGAAGATAACTAACAGACCCTGGAGGGCCAGAATATTATAATTACATCTCACAGGCTTTGCTTGAGTGGACAGTCGAACTGACAGGTAGAGGAAACTTTCCCCTGTGAGGCACGCTTTACTGTCTAGTGACCTTTACTTACAGTTTTGACTGACTGTCCAGCACTCTGACCACTGTCTGTGACACATGCTGGCCCCTTGAAAATTAATGATTACCATATTGTTTATAGATCTGCATCCTTATCAGATTATATCCAGTTTGGACAATTTCCTATATTTGATATACTTTACATGTTTGACATAGTGGTTTCAGTGACTTTTGACGCTGCTTCTTCCCCTGCAGTGAGATCCTGACACCCCTAACATGACAAAAAGGCAAAGGGCAACTGTTTTGTTATCCGTCCACCGCACTGGATGCCAGCTGGCCCCCAATTAGACAGCTGTGATTCTCTGATAAACAAGGTCAAAAATACTGGAAACCTAACTGCAGAGAATCTGAGCACGAGTTTGGACCAGAGATGTAAGAAACGAGAGGACAAGCCAGGAGATGTGGTGGCGGAGGAGGAGAGACAGAGCTTGGGTGATTCTGCGTGGAGAGGGAATCTGGGAGGGAAAAAGAGAAACAGAAAAAAGGGGGAAAGAGAGTTAGATTTGAGAGACATAAGGAAAAGGCACTATTAATATTCACAGACTCCCAGCCCTTCCTAAATATTTTATTACTTCCAGCTGTTTGATGTTAAGGAGACTCACCAGAGAGCCCCCTGCTCAGACACACACATGCACACGTCCAATCTCACACTAATAAAAATGGATTTGTGCACACCATCACCAACCACAGTGACATACCCACAAGCAAATAAATACCAACACAACTTCACAGAGACGCAAACACCATGCATAGGGAAATGAACCAACGCACATATATGACATATACATGCACGGCACAAAAACGACATGGCAAACAAAATGTGGTTGCACACTCAACCTTTCAAAAAGGTTTCATACATCGTGCTACACAACCATAATACACAAATGTTCGCAAAACTCCAAGGCATAAATGCGCACAACTCCGTGTGCATCGATCATAATCTGCCTTTCACGTTTATTCATTTATTTATTGGCTTATTTATTCATTTGTGTATTCATTCTTCATTGGACCGACTTTCTTTTCATTTGCAAGCTGAGTTCCGAGGGGAGCGCGGGAAAACATTCATCTTCTGATGAGCGCAGTCATTAATTCAGAGCAGGCCCATCCCTCTTTCTCTTTCTTTGTCAGTCTGTCTCTGTCTCTCTGTCCATCAGAGGGGTGCTCACTCGCTGCCTTTGTCCATCACTCCCTTTTTTCTGCCACTTTCTCTCCACCCTTGTGTCAGTCTGTCCGTCTTTCCTTTTCTGTGTTCTCCAGCCTCATTTTCTCTTTATCCGCATTCTTCCTCAGCATCTCTATCGGACCACACTGAGCAGATTAATTATGAAACTAGACTATGTAAAAAAAAAAAAAGTCGCAATGGAACTGATGAAACTATCCGTCCCTTGTCTCCTACTAACAACTATAAGCTGTGAGGAAGTGTGGCAGCCAAGATTGCGAGGTTAAGTGCAACATTGTGAGTCAGACTTTGAAGTTCCTCCCTTGAATGGCGTTAAATCAACCCTGTTTAGGAAAAAAAATTAACAATTTTCTGATTTTCCAGCACCACAAGACTGTACTCCCCACATCTGTGCAACAGTTGTATTTTTGGTAAAAAAATAAAAAATGAAATACACCCAACTTAAAGGAGTTACTTTCTGCTTTATCTTAAAAAAAAAAATCAAAAATACTGTTGTATGATTTATTGGCCTATTGGGTGTATTCTTGCCCCATGTTCAATGGGACTATACATATTTGTGGTTTCTAAAAGTTTATACTTATAGGGTTGGGTTGAAATTCTGCATCACATTACATTCCTCTTCTCTTTTTTGGGGGGTAAACTTTGCAAAATCTTTGGTTTTGCAACCTTTCTGTTTGAACTTACTGGTCAGAAATAGATTTATATACATCAAATTTATTGTTAGCATTACAACAATAAATTAGATTGTTACATTAGAGAGCCTACTTTGCAAGAACTTTAAGGTTTCTATAGCAATTACAAGAACTTTCTGGAACTTTGAGTGTTCTTTCTGGTACTTTCAAGTAACTTGTTACTTTGCTAGAACTTATAAAACTACTTCAGAATCCATGTTTGACTCTGTCTAAAATTGCTCGCCCTGCACAGTGGTGACAAATAACCTTGAAACTGGCTTCTACATGTCAATCCAAGCCATCTAGTGTCAGACCTTACAAGCACAGTGACATCAGCGACCTGGATGTTCATCATGCAGAAATAATTTATTTTTTGTGTGTGTTATGTATTTTTATAAAATCCTGCACTGGAAATGTACATAATTTATTATCCATTTGTGCCAGGAAGTGCACATCTTTCCTGGATTGACACAATCAACAAAAGAAGCAGCCGTCTACGTTTATTCACTGCTGTGACCTGGAAACATGGTTACAGTAGACACATTTAACTTGTGTTCTCTACGTTCTTTTTCTCCCTGCCTCTCTCTCATCCCACTTTTTACTTCTGATCTATCTACCCCCTGTGTTCCCAAGCATGTTAATCAGCAGATTGTTAATGAAGGACTGAGTTCAAAGGCGTGCTCGCCGAGAGAGAGAGAGACGAAGAACAGTCGCAGAGCGTTGAGAAAGGGAGGAGTTTTGGACCAACTGTCTGTTTGTCAAAACATGTCCACCCGTCTGTCTCTTTGCCTGCTGTCTTCTCTGATGTTCCTCTCTCAGTGAGTTCCCTGCAAGGACCGCAATGCCGCGTTTGCTCTTTGGGTTCCCCTTTCATGTTTCATTAAATTTAAAGCTAGAAGAAAGCAGTGAGACTGTGAGGGATTAATTGCATGTTTCGATAATGGAGATTAATTAGTATTATTTAAAAATTGACAGTATCATCTAGTTGTCAAACATTTAGTGAGAGGCACACAAGAGCCGTGGCATTAATGGCTGAATTCATGCCTCAGTGTGGCAGCCTGTAAGTTATCTCTCCACACTTGTCCCCTCCTTCTCTGTTTCTTAAAAGCTGAACATCAGTTCCGGTGGCATTCATAATTGTTGTTTTTGAACATGCAATATCATTTCATTTTTATTCTTATCTATTATAGGAATTTCAAGCTTGATGTGAACTTTATGACACTTATCTTTTATCTTTCCTTTAGACTGACAAAGTATGAGAGAAAGCACCATGAATATGTCTCAGGAAGGACATTGTCAAGTTAGCTGTGCTTCTGAAATGATCTTTTTATTGCTTCCTTCAAAAGAATGCAAACAAGTATAAAAGTTTTAATATGTTTAAAAGGCACTTTTAGCATAATACATAATATCTAGTCCTTGCGACGACTAGAAGATTGGGGACCTCAGGGCCTGAGTTGAAGTGTGTGGCTTGAAATATTCAGTAGTAAAGGAAGGCATTTGAACAAGAAGGGCAATGAAAGTGAAAATCTTAAAATGAATTTGAAGATAAGAAGGTATTCCAAAGAAATTAAATCCAAGTAGACTATTATAGCAAAAGCTTAAATGTGCAACTTGTGAAGGTAAGTGTGTTGGGCTTCTCCTTGGTACGCAGGCAACAAAAATGTTTGCTACTTTGCTGGAAAGGGCTGGTAAAACCAAAACAAAAATTTATTAATTAATATAACTATTAAACACAGTAAGATTATTATTCATCCTCGTTGTAATGACTGTATTTCCTTCTTTTATATTCTGAGAAGACAGAAACTTAAAAGAAAAACAAACTGCTTAGTCAATCACTTAATCTGAATCATTTTTTAGCTTCCCTTCATTGGGTGGCTGTTAAATCCAGAATAGAATTTTGCATTCTCTCTCTCTCTCTCATGCAAACCCCTAATAATATTTTTTCATCATACATCAGAGATCTCATTGTTCCACGTGTTCCTAAAAGAACACTTTGCTTTCAGACGTCTGGTGGTTCCTAGAATTTGAAAAGTTGAATGGGAGGCAGGTATTTTAGCCATGAGGCTCTTCACTATGTGAACCAGCAGGATATAGACACCCTGCCTTTTAAGACTTGGTTTAAAACTTCCCTTCTTTGTAAAACCTACAGTTAGTGTTTAACTCTCTAGTTATTCTTCTCGGTATGGGCTGTTGGAGGACAAACTGACCACTTCTCCTTGCTCTGCTGCTTTCTCCTCCTTCTCTCCAGTTTGCATTATTTTGTGTTATTTTAAATTTGAACTTTATGTTCTCTGTGTTTTTTTCATTCTTCATAAAAATTACCTCTGGTCCTTCATTCTGCTTAGCTGCAACACCTTCCCAGAGGGGGCATTGGCCGAGCCACCGCTACCAACGACTTAACATTCACATTCTATGAATGATGCACTTGGCCCTCTCTTTCAGTTTTTAACCCTCTCTCTCTCCTATTGGCTGCACTTTTGTTGTGACTAACTGTATGTGCTGCCTTTTGTCCATCAGCTTTTAAAACCAGCTTAGAGCTTATCTCTTAAGATGCAGTTCTCTCTTCTATGAAGCCACTAAAGGTGACAATACTTCAATTAACTAGAAATTTGAGCAGGGATATTGGAGGGGGGATTCAAACTGACAACCCAACAGTTACAGGCCATCCCAAAATGGCTAGTGCAGCTGAATATAATCTACAGACAGTGATAAACTTTCATGATCTGTCCAAATGTGTGTCTATGTAAAGGAAAAAGAAAAAGAAAAAAAGAACGGACCCAAAACAAAGCCTTGTGGAACCTCATATATCAAATCAGAAAATGTGTCATGATTTGGTTTATGTGTGAGATAAGATGTGGCTGCTGGAAGATCTATCAATATTAAAACAGTAAATTCCCCCGTGTCTGCGGCCATCATGATGTCACTGGACACTTTGAGCAGTAAAGCAGTTTCTCTTGAAAGCATGCAAGCATTTCATGAAAAACAGATTGATATTCATCAAAAATGTTGTTTGATTCCAGAAATAAATCAGTTAAGTCAGTTACAGATCTTTCTAAAATGTAATAGGTCATTTGGAAACATTTGAAAATATTCCTTCAGAATATTACTAAATCTTACAAGTTCACATTTTTTTCATTCAAAAAAAAAGACATGGTGACTATGAAGATGACACAAAGTCACTAAAATAAAAGTCGAATCTCTTTAGCCTCACCCTCAATTTGACAAGAAACAGAAATGGGAAAGAGAAAAGAGGGGAGAGACTTAACAGTATGAGCTTTTAAACCACATCCCCTACACCACACCCCTTTTTACAGTGCCAGATTTTCCCAAATGTATCAGAGGCAGCATATCTAAGCCAAGTGGCAGTAAAATGTCTGATAAATTAGGAGAAAAGCTTTCCAGTGAAGCAGAGGACTGTCTGCAAGAATCATTTTGAAGAAATAAAGGCAGCTGTTCTTGCAAATACACGCCCTGTATATATATGGGGCTTTTCTATATATGGGGCTTTTCTATAGATGTACAGTGTTTTTTTTTTAGGTTTGCTTCTAACAATTCTCCACATCAACACATAGGATTTGCTCCCATTCGTCTTTGCAAAGTAACTTAAACATAGCCAGTCTGAATAAAGAGCTCCTGAAAACTTCCATGAGAACTACCTACGGTAAGTTCCTCCAGAGTTACCGTAGGTCATTTGGCTGCTGCTCTGATTGGTGCTTTTCTTGCCCAGCCTGTCAGTTTAGCTTCATGACTGTGACTTTTTGGGTTTGCAGTTGCCTCATACTCAGTTGTAAGATGATGGATTGAAAAGTGCTCTGTGAGACGTTAAAAGCTTTCGATATTGTTATTTTCTATATCCTAAATTTGATTTAAAGCCCTCCACAACATTATCCTTGGCCTGCCGGCTGTGTTCCTTGGTTTTCGTGAGCCTTTTGTTCACTAGTGTTCTCTAACAAATCTGTGAGGCTAAACTGAATTCATACTGATACTAAAGACACACAGATGGACACTATTTGCTGGGTGACTTTAGAAGACGATTAGCTGCATTGCATTTTATTCATACGCTTAAAGAAACAATCCACACCAATTCAGATTTTGATTTTGTTAACATTGTTGAAAACCATGTAGCATTTTTTTCTCCACATTCCCATCTTATTCAAGATTGCGTTTTTATCAGATAAAATCCAAATGAAATGAAATAAATTTGTAGTTGTGATGTGACAAAATATGAAAAAATGTAAAGGGGCTTGAATATCTTTGGAACTCAATGTTTATTTGCATTAAAAGGCAACTCAAACTGACCTGAGTGTGTGCATGCTCTAATGTGTCTATTGGTTGAACCCACAATAGACAGGTAGTTTCTCCTGGATGTACCTTTTTTTTGCCCACTGAATACGCTGCAGCAACTAGTAACTCTGACTAGGACCAAGCAGGTGGAGAAAATCCATTTACTGGACATAGGAAATGTGTTTTACTGAGACAAAGTACAAAGTATAATCCAACACACTTTGGTAATATGGTTGTATAGTTTCAGAATTCTTACAAACATAATGTCTCTTATGATCAAAGACGCAATGTTTTCATTTGACGCAATGCTGTAACGCACATGTTATGTGCAAGTCCCCAGAAGAATAGCTTTTCAGGAAACTGTTACAGTTCTAAAACACCATCAAAAACACCAGCCCCAATGTGTAGGTGACATATTGTTCCATACAGATCACCTCAAGTGTTTAAACACTGGTTGAGTTCATGTGGACTTTACCGAGGGGCAGCTTGGTAGCTCGTCTTTGTTGAAAAGTGTTTTTAAAAGCATGGTCCTTTCATAAACAAGCCATGGCCTGATAACATTTTCTCCATTAGTAAGAGTGCAGCTTCTTTGCTTTAAGCGGTTATAAATGAGGGCTGAACTGTTGCAAGTAAATATCACACATAATGTTTAGTGCAGTGGTTTGTATCTCATTCAGCATCTCAGTCTGTCAGCAAGACGTGGAGAACTTTAAAACGTGGACCGTCCTTCGGCCGGCCTTCTTTTTCCACCCTTCTCAGTGTTTCTTTTGTGTCTGTATTCGTGCCTCTCCACCTGTAAACAGTTTGGCGTTAACATAAGCATGCAGCTACACTTCATCAGTGCTCATATAGGCAAGGTTTATTAGAGTTTACGAGATGTGCACACAAGTAACGAGGTCCCTGGTTGAACTCTCACAAGGATCGAGATGAAGGAAGTGAAGAAAAACTAAACAGCGGGCATCCGCCTCATACTTTGCTCTACGGGATGCATTTGTGTGCGTGCGCGCATGTATGTTGGTTTGTGTCTATGTTTACGGTGTTTGTGTATCCTTTCTCCAGCAGGACCCCCAGATCAAAACCACAACCCACTCTCCCTCCCCATGCCTCGCTCTTTCTCTCTTTCTCCATCTCTCCACCCCCTCTCTCATTAAAAACTGCAGGCCCTGGTTTCTAATTAAATCCCACTTGAAAAGTCTTAAAGTCAGCCTCAGATTGATTCAATTTGCATTTCTGAACAGAGAACATTGCCTAAAAGGATTAATAAATTGGACGAAAAAATGCCTTCTTTCTGCTCTGTGCCGTCAGAGCTTGTAAGACAACATCCAAAGAGAAATATCCCCCCCACGCCCCCCACCCCAACAAGAGTCGATCCAACATATGCTCTTGCTCTTTCTCTTGCATGTCCCTCCCAGGATGCTAGAAGAGATGTGATGTGTGTATTACGACTGTGTGCACACATGCATGTCCTCGTCCGTGGAAAACGACGAGAGCAGGAAGCCCTCAGAGGCTTAGTTGCAAAGGAATACACACAGTGTGCGGCTCGCGGTGTGCGCGAATGTCGAAGCATTTGTGTGCGAGGAGGGTGACTTTGTTGTATCATGCCAAAGTGCTGAAAGTGACAAGGAGGCACAGTACAGGGAAGATCTTCGCTGCTCTCACTGCAAGTGCTGAAACAGGCCGCGATGATGGAGCCATGCCATTGGCTAGTGGACACCTTCGGCAACATGTCTGTAAATCCAGAAATTAGTTGCCAGCTATGGGAGCCAAATTTGCTAAGTGTGATAACTGGAAAAGAGCAAAAGCAGGCGATTCCAAGCAGATAAAACACACACACACACTGCTTTCAAAAAGTCAGGGAGAAAAGGACTGTGGCAATGACTCAACTAATACAGTATCTTAGAAATGTATTGTGGTTCATCTGTGAGGCATGGTTTTCACTTTATTATTTTTTTTACCCAAACAAAAACCCCTGAAGAGAGGGATGCCTTTTTATTCCACTCCTTTTTTTTACTATTTAATAAGGTACAAGCAATTTTCATAAGTTACCAAATGAAGTAACTGAGTCCACTTATTCCTAGTTTAATCTCTGTAATGTTTTTCTGATAAAACTACTCACTGCTGAAGTCCATTGGTTTGTTCTATCTTGGCAAACGTCAGGGAAACATTAATGGCATTAACTGACAAATCAGTATTGTACTTTGGCAACAAAATGGGGAAAAGTTTAATGTGTATGAATAAATTTGCAAGACAATTTATATTTTGCAAAATATTTTCATGTAGAAGTGGCACATGTACAAATGTCTTGTATATTTAAATTATATGCTTCAGTGAATTAAATGTTTTCTTATAAGTGAGACATTTACATGAGTTAAAAAGGGATTGCATAGTTTTACTTTTCAGTATGTTGTATATATTTATATGTTTTTTTTTTATTATAACCATCCCAAAATATCTTGTCTGTAATACTTTCATTGAATACTTGTGTGGGATTTTCAGTCTGCATGTACATGTTTAATACATTTTCTGAAGATAGCATTTTAATTACTTTTGCCTTTCCCGTGGAAAAATAATTTTACTATATATTTTTTTAGCAACGAGAGCTAACAAATCCAAACTGATATGTTAAAACTAACATACTAAAGAGATTTATAAAGAGCAGATCTTCATAGGTTTAGTTGGCTCAGTGGTTGAAGATTTTCTAATAAATAACTGTAACAACAGGAAAACCTGTGTGGCACTCAATCATGAGCATACACAACAGATATAGACCTGAAGTTTTATATTATGAAAGACAAAACGAAACATGTTCAGTGAAAAAGAACATTCAGAATCCAGGGAAATACAGATGAGTTAATAATAGCAGAGGATGCCAAGATAAGCAGAAGATGCATGAAGTGCGTTGTAGTCAGATAAGAGTCATGATGAGAAGGACCGAAAGTGTCAGAATTATGAAAGCTAGTTTATAAAAGACAAGACTGACCCCTAGAGGTGCTTCTTACAACCAAGTCCCAATTTTGATTAGAGGGGTCTGTTGGTTTATGCAACAATTAAAACAATAATATGTCTGCATGGCCAAAATACACATTTATTCTTCAGTGTTGCGCATTTTAGGTATGTTTATGCAATCCTGCTCGTATAAGGATTTAGGTCTGTGGACGTTTTAGTTCTGTGAATGTGTGCTGAGTTCCCTCCCTTACTGTTAAGTCTTGCATTAAGCTACACAGATTCCACTTACAGGGCAAGGCCATGAGGTGTGCGTGCGAGTGTGTCTGTGCGTGTTCTAATATTGGCACCCGGTGGATTGGAGCTTCCTTTGATGCAATGAAGGCTGACAAGCGTGAAACAGGTCCAAGCAGGCACGTGGGCGCTGCCAATTAACCCTTTTCACCGTGTGAAACCAAACATAATTGCCTGTGTGTGCTGGGGGCCAATAGGCCATGGCCTGCCCAGCGTAGGCTGAAATGGGCATTAGCTGTGCTGCCAGGTGACCATTACACACAATTGAACTGCTGGGTGTCTCTCCAAATCACATAGTTACAGTTGCTATCTTCCCCTAATTGGCGTGATATTACCAAATGGTGCGTAATTTTAATTTTCACACTTTTTCAGTTTATTTTGAACATATTTTTAGATAATGTAGATTTAGTCGAGCGTCTCAAATACTGTTGTATTATAACTTACTTAGCAATATTCATTTTAAAACTTTGCTCGGGTTTCACTCTGGCAATATATGCTTTGCCGTACTTTGATTTTTTTTTTTATTTGTCTCCAGAAGAGAAAGTAGAGAACAGACAGAACAGAATGTGTAAAGAATACTAAATCAAACTTAATATGAAATGATAATCATGTTTTGGTTGATATTATGCAAACATATTTTTAATGCATAAAACAAGAGCATCGTTTAAACTAGAGTGTGTCCAAAAGAACTGATATTGAGCAAAATTCTCCATAAATAATCACCTATTTACATAGCCATTTAATAGTCACATATTCCTTACTCTTGTAAGAAAAACATGGCTATTTCTTATTCCATTTGGAATATGTGACTATTAGATAGCCGTGGCTATTAAATGATTTAAAATACACAACTTAGGCTAACATACATTAGAAAAATATTGTTGCTCATATCAGGAAATGTTCATAAATGAAAACAATTTATTTGGTTTCACATTGTCTATTTTTTTACACAGTAAGTCTAATAATTAAAAGTACATACAAAAAGCACACATATCTTCTACAACGCCATCACTGGGAAGCAACATAAAGTAAATAGTAAGTTCATACTTGTGTATACTTAAGTATGAACTTACTATTTATTTATTGACTATATATATATGCTTGTTAATCATCATTAATTCAGTCCACAGTTCAACGTTTAATCTGAAAAATGGGCCTCATTGGAATGCAGACTTTAATTTAATGTTGATGACAGACAGACAGACAGATAGATAGATATATATCTATTTTAACTTTTAATAGTGTTTTAAATAATGTTTTTATCTTTTTCAATCTTTTTCAAACCTTTTTCAAACTCTCTGTCTCTTTCTGTTTTTATTTTAATTTTAAATTGTGTAAAGCACCTTGAAATGCCTTGCTGCTGAAATGTGCTATACAAATAAAGTTAGATAGATAGATAGATAGATAGATAGATAGATAGATAGATAGATAGATAGATAGATAGATAGATAGATAGATAGATGTCATATTATATTATGACCGCTAGTGGGCGTTGTTCTGCAGTTTGCTGCTGCAGTCTCACCGTCCGCCTGCCTGCCCGTCCAAGTAGAAATGCTGGCAAAACACCCCCTCCTCATCTTGTTGAAAAAAAAATGGCGGACAAGCGGTAAATCTACGTTTGAAATACATTTCTACCTTACAAAGCAAGGTAAACTTCCCCGGACCAACCGACGGGCGACTCGCTTCAGGTTCCGCTCAGGGGTCGAGTCCGGGCCACCGTTGGATGAACTCAACCGTCCCGCTGGGCTCCGGGTTTTTTTGCTAATGCTAATATTTGCCATCGGGTCAGGGAACTAGCATGCTAGGCTAGCTTCCAGTGCAGTGGGCATGTCTGGTTGCATACGTGTTTTTAGCGTATCCTGTAGGATGTTGCGTGTCGTTTTCCATGCACTACTTGTTTTAATTTCAAATATTACGCCACCTGTAAATGCAGAGCACTTCGCATGTTTTTGCTGCTAAATGAAAATATGAAAAAATAAAATAAAATAGCACAGGAGAAAACGAAGGAGGGGGGGTTTCCATGTGTTTGGCTTTGTGTGGAGGATCTGGATTTATTTATTTATGAGAATGTAAGCTACAACAGCGTACAGTCCCCCCAGATATAGAAGCCAGACGGGTAAATCAGCAGGACTCCTGTTTTAGCACCAGGGGGGACGAGTGTCTAACTACGCCAGTCTTCCTGTCGCTTCCCCAGCTTTGAAAACAAGGAGCGGGGTCGCTTTAATTTGGACGCCATCCCCCTTGGCGGAGGAAAAAGGCGCATTTCCAGTGAAAGGGGAAGAGAGGCTGTCCAACGGTTATGAAGTTTTAAGGTAAGCTTGTTTACAAGACTTGCACAATTTAACGGAAACTGCATCCTTTGTCAAAATTGTATTTTTAGTGGGAACAATGAAAAATTTCTTGTATTATTAGCTGGTTTTGCTGGTTTTCTCTTATTTTGTTTTTTGCCTGCAGTAAAGCTGTGCCTGCTGCAGAGATTGATATTATATTTTGATAGGCATGTTTGTATACTATTAAGCTTACAGTAGGGTGTTGGGTGTTGACTGATTTTACCTTTCATCTTTTGCAATCCTAATTCTATTCTTGTCTCCCTTAGATACTTTAAGAACCTCTTAAATAATATGAATTTTAAACTACTGTTTTTAGGGCTGTAGTGATACAATAATCTCACAATACGATACGATACACGATATTCTGCCCACAATACGATATATATT
>CAEGAF010109069.1:0-35317 GCA_903067075.1 Micropoecilia bifurca | reverse complement strand
CTTTTTTTTGTTCTCTAAAACGTCCCTAATAGGTCGTCATAGAAACCAAACATGCAATTACAGTTGACATCAATGATTAAGATTGAGACTTAGTTTCCATTAAAGCAACTACTATCAGTTACACTTAACACTAGAGATGATGAGTTTAGGTCAAGTCAGCTTCCTTACATTTGATGAGATTTTAGGAAATGCCTCCAGAAGGGAGGATTCCAACAGTGTCTGCTGAGCTTCTGATAACAGCAGATGCACCAGTGACTTTGTGTCAAGGCTTCTGGTCCCAGTGTGCTGACTGGGAGGAGGAGGAGGGGCAGCTAATCTCACTCTCTGATCTGTAGACCCTGAAACCTGGCAGGACAAGGACGACTCGACTCGTTGATAAAACACCTGAAAACCCAACACAGTTTCTGAAAGCTTCAACACCTCAAGCCTCTCCGGCTGGGTGGACTGCCTTCATTTTTATTTTATTTTTTTTAATCAGCTGCATCAATTCAGTGACATCCCATCTAAGAATGTAGCAAAAGAATTCACTTTCTACATCATTTCAGAAATAGCTGTTAGAGCTGGAAAGTCATCAGAAAATATTAGCTACAAAAAGGAAATTTTTGGCAATAACTTCCACTTAAGATATGAAGGCATGTTAACTAATTTAACCAGGACTGAGTCACAATGTACTTTTAGTTTTACCAAAATCAGGACAGAGCATTTATTTATCCCAAAGTACCTGTCAGCTACCTGATGGTTACTTACTTGATAAGTTTGAAATTTAGAACTTTGCAGTAAAATAATTAATGTAGCGACCATTCCTATGGCTTCAACTTTTTCCTGGTATGCCAGGAAGAGTGCTGGACTGACTGGAATTTTCTCTGGGCTGTTCACTATATTTTTGAAGGTTTTTGGTTTATAATAAAAGCAGTCGGACTATTTTTGTTTTAAATCTTTATCATGACATTGCACCATGCCCTTTTAACAAAATATCCCCATATCATCAAAACCAGTCCATGCCAGGTACCCACCATTTACTTATTTATTTTTGTGAAAAAACTAGACAATAAGTCAGCATCTAGGATAGTATTACTTCTTTTAAATCAGATATTTCGTACACCTTCTTTCGCTGAAATAAAACTAGAATCACTACGTCATTTTGAAGTGATAAAAAATGATAGCAAGAGCCACAAGTTGTGCTGGCCTCCTACTACACAGCTTTATGCATCAGTTCCGGAGAGTTTTTGTCTGCTGCAGTGAAGTTTCACCAACCCGAAGGTCGCGGGTTCGATCCCTGCAACTTCACACTTTACTCTAATTCAGTATCACACTGAATAGAGTTTGCGTAGATTAAAAGCAATTTCAATTACTAAAAATTATTAGGTCTTACAGAAACTGCATATCTTTAATAATGCAGTTTCTTCTTTCTTAAACATATACACGAAAATATAAAGTAAATGTGCGGTTGAGCCCTCCACACACACTGCTCTCCTCAGTAGCGTGACCTTGTGAATGAAAATTAGCTTACACAACGCTAGCTGACGCCTCGATGCAGAGAAAATAAAAGCCTTACAGAGTATAACCAGTCCCCTGCCTCTCTATCTAAGCCCTGAGCACCCAGCTGTGGCTCCCTCCAACTTTTAGATGCTGTTTCTTACCATTTTTAGTGAGAGAGTCTGTCTGGAGCTGCACTGCAGTCAACGAGCGTGGAAATGAGATTCTCCTGTACTCCCTCCACGTGAGGAAATCTCCAGAACGCGCATGCGCACTACCGCACTGATCTTGACGTGGCTCACAGAAAGTTCTAGCACAGCCGAGAACGATTTTTAAAAAAACTGTTTCGTTGTGAAAGTCTATATTTTCTTAAGTCAAAATGCGTATTAACGATTTTAAATTATTTTAACTTAATTTATTTTAAAAAATCTCATGTGAAGCTTGTGCAAGATTGCACAATTTCAACTTTGACCTGTGGCTACTCCTCCAATGGCACGCAGGAAATTTCTGGAACCTCCCGCCCGGGAACGAGCATATGTGTGAAGTTATTGGACTAAAATATCATAAATCATCAAATAATTCTTTAAAAATCCGAGTATTTTCTGGAATTAATCTCTTTATTATGTAGACCGGAGGTAAACGTAGTAAAAGCAAGCAAATATAATGGTTAAGTAAGATATTCTAAAGTATTCAGAGTACGGGGCAGACCGGTACATAACCCGGATGCAGTAGAACATGTGCAGTTCTGTCTTCACAGCTCCCCACGACTGTCCTCTCATCCAGTCCTACCGCTGCTTGTGGTGTCCTCGCTGCATTTACAAGCTTTTACCTCGCAGGTAAGCGCTTAAACCTCACGTGTGTTAACACAGGCGGCTCGAGTCTGCATATTTTAAGAGCAGACTTCAGTTAGGCTCGCGTAAATGACGCCGTTTTAACCCGAACAGCTCATATTTCGCTAATTCCTCCTCCTCCTCTTAAGAACAAGGACGTGCACGTTAAAATGGCACTACGGGATTTTTACCGAGCTTCCCAACTGTCCGCGCGAGCGCCGTTCAGTTTCAGCGTGATAATGGTTGTCTCGTGCCTGACGAAACGAGACGGTCAGTTTGCTTTGGCGTCACTTTGATGAGAGTGAGCGTGCAGGCAGTGGCGGCGCACGTGCTGCCTTCACAATTCTTACCATTTGACCTTGTGACGTACGACCTCAAGGTCCCACGTGGGATCTTTTTGCTGGCTGGATTTTTAAGTTTCAGTGAAACAAAATCAGGCGTTTGAATGCACGAGGCTGGATCTATGAAATAATAACATTTATGCAACAGTTCCAGAATAAAAAGTAAATGAAGTTTAATTTTCTAGCAGCGTGAAAATAAAAGGTGCAGGAAAATGTTTGATTTTATAATTTCCTTGGGTCATTTACTAGGATTGTTTGCTCAATTATGTCTTTTTATCCTTTTATTTCACTACAGATAAAACTTAATTATTCAGAGTTTGGAAATGGAAGAATACATAAAATTCAAAAGTACTCCTTCCACTATGGAAGTACTATGTAGTATCGACATGCAGGATATGACGGTGTACTTAGGCTTTGTATATTTTTTCTGCGGCGAGATGCCAACGAAAGTTAAAAAATATTTTAGATTTTATGAGGTATAATTCTTAGTTCTGTCACCTACTGCACACAGCAGGTCAGCTGGCTGAACAGTTTCTTATGCTTCTCCCTCACTTACAATAAAAATCAAATTTGAATGTTGGAAATTACTTTCTGTTGCAAAATCCATGAGCTATATTGTTGTGGGAAGTGACGGTTGTGTCAAAATGGTAAAAATAAGTGACATTTCTTTTATTGTAATAACCAACATCTTAGAATTTAGCAGCAATATGTTTTTTTCTAGTTTTAAGTATAAGCACTTGGACCATTTGGTACATTGTATGTTTGTTTTGGAGTTGATATTTTTTGCTAACCGCTGTAAAAATCTCATACTGGCCCTTTTCTGACTAGTAAGAGTGAAAACTATACAATAAGCCTGTTTAGAATAACATGACTCTATTGGTCCCTGTTAGTTGTCTTTAGCAGGTGGCTAAAACAACTATTAGTTATCTTGTGGTCAGGTCAGAAGGTCAGTCATCCACATCCTTCTGCTGCCAAAGGTGTCCTTGGTAGAAATGTTGATGTTCTCAGACTCTCAAACCTGTTTGATTGTTTTCTCTTGGAATTTATTCTGGAAAGTCTTGAAAGTTGCCCAAATCCTACTTGGGATTTGGGCAACTTTCAGTGGTTTTGTAATTTTGCTTGGTTTCTGGTAGTGGCCTTGTAAAGCCAATTTTGAATGGTCTAGACTTGATGAACTTACTGCTGATAAGCTGTGTGGATTACTGCCTCATGGTTGGTGTCACGGGGAAAGAAGCTGAAATAATCAGGTTCTGTGACTCTTTAAATGCTGGACAATTCAGTTGAAACTTCAGTTTTAACAACTCATTTAAAAGAAGAAATGCAGAGAAGCCAGACTTTATCAAACCTGAAATGTGCTCATGTTTCTTATATATTTAATTAAACAGTTGCAATGTCTTAAGTGTGAGGCTGTGATAAATTTCATACTTTTCATTCATTGTCAATGTGTATCTTGTGCAACTAGGTTGTTGAATCATCAACTTGAAGGTTGAGATATTTTAACTCGCCCTTTTTTGCTTTTGTAACCTGATTATGTATTTCCCAGTTTGATGTCCTTCCACTTATAGTCACTAGGGGGCGGTGTTTGTCCCACAAGGCTCAGGCTCATCATTTACCATAACACTTTGACTTCTTTCAGACAAATAAGACTTCAATCACATTATCAAAAATATTGTTCAAGTCACTCAATTAAGATCTAATAATTGACCGTTTTATAATTTTTCATCTTTTTTCCCTCAGAAATGTTCCGTCTACCTACCGTCATGAAGCAGGTGAGGCCTGTGTGCCGTGCGCTGGCTCCTCACCTCACACGAGGTTACGCCAAGGACGTGAAGTTTGGTGCTGACGCTCGCGCCCTCATGCTGCAGGGGGTGGACCTGCTGGCCGACGCTGTGGCCGTCACCATGGGGCCAAAGGTAACACATTCTCTGACCGAATGACTCGCCTGACGGCCGACGCTGCTGCACAGCTCAGGTGTCGTCTTTGTGATCTTCAGGGTCGCACCGTCATCATCGAGCAGAGTTGGGGCAGCCCAAAGGTCACCAAGGACGGCGTGACGGTGGCCAAAAGCATCGACCTGAAGGACAAGTACAAGAACATCGGGGCCAAGCTGGTGCAAGATGTGGCTAACAACACCAACGAGGAGGCCGGCGACGGCACCACCACGGCCACGGTGCTGGCCAGGGCCATCGCCAAGGAGGGCTTCGACAACATCAGCAAGGGCGCCAACCCCGTGGAGATCCGGCGTGGGGTCATGATGGCCGTGGAGACGGTCATCAACGAGCTGAAGAAGCTCTCGAAGCCTGTTACAACCCCAGAGGAGATCGCACAGGTACGGGGAAACGCCAGGTGGGCTTAGTGCTGCCCCCAAGTGTCAGGACAATGACATTTACATGCTTGATGTGGTTTCAGGTTGCTACCATCTCAGCCAACGGAGACGTGGAAATCGGTAACATCATCTCCAATGCCATGAAGAAAGTCGGCCGCAAGGGAGTCATCACAGTAAAGGTCGGTGTCTGTTGTTCCTGTTTCACTTCAAAATAAGAGTCTGAAAGGTGAAATGGTGCATGAAGATGAAAACGCTCACCTTCATGTCAATCATATGAACTTAGACAGCAACAGGTTTCTGCTTCATGAGAGCAATGAGAAAGTTCATGACATTCTAATGTCTTGAATTTGGAAACATTATTTCCAGTTGAAACCAGATAGTTTCAAACAGCTAATAAAAAGATCAACTTTTTTTGTCACCATCTGAAGTTAAATCAGACCAAACTTTTCTTGTCTAGAGAATTACAAAAAAATATTTCTGTCCAAATGCCAGAAAACATTTGAGAATTTATTTTGTATCTTTATTTGTATATTATATTAAAGCATTTAATTTGAGCATGGAACATAATTTACCTCAACACAATTTGTTTGGATTGTTTCAGCATAATGAATATTTATTACTCCTAATGGTTCAGTCACTCATCATCTTATACATTGTACATTAAACAAAGTTATTAAAATTAAGGGATTAAAATAATTAAGTTTGTGTCTTTGTTTCTAACAGGATGGGAAGACATTGCAGGACGAGCTGGAAATCATTGAGGGAATGAAGTTTGACCGTGGTTACATCTCTCCTTACTTCATCAACACCGCTAAAGGTAACGTCACTCGTCTGACCAACCCCCATCTGAGCTGAGGATTCCGTCACATTTAGATCCATCGCCATCCATCTTGTTTTGCTTCCAGGCCAGAAGTGTGAGTTCCAGGACTCCTACCTGCTGCTCAGCGAGAAGAAGATCTCCAGCGTCCAGAGCATCGTACCGGCTCTGGAAATCGCCAACCAGCACCGCAAACCTCTGGTGATCGTAGCCGAGGATGTGGACGGAGAAGCTCTGAGCACCCTGGTGCTCAACAGGTGCGTCTCGTCAGGTTTGTCCCCTCGACACAAACAAAAACAGCTTCTGGACAACGCCTAAGTAAATGTTGATTGGTCTTGCAGGCTGAAGGTCGGCCTTCAGGTGGTCGCCGTCAAAGCGCCAGGTTTCGGAGACAACAGGAAGAACCAGCTGAAGGACATGGCCATCGCCACCGGCGGAACGGTGCGTTTCATTTCGCTTTCCTGTTGGAAATATGCCTTCCAGTCGGAATAAAATTAATGATGATAAATAAAAAACAAAAAATGTTGCTTTTACAATTTGGCCACTGTTCCAGAAGAGCATCAATAAATAGGTTAAGTTGAAAAACAGAAAAGCTTAAATCACACTACTTTCCTTATCGGCCATCCAGAAGATTCCTGTTTCAAATGGGAATGTTTTAACAGAATTTGTTTGTGGGAATTTGAATGTTGTCATGCAGTCAGCCATACAGTAACCTAAAGAAGTAGTAATAGTTTGTCATTTTTATTATTATCACAATGATATTCTATGTCCATATCAACCACCTCTACTTCCAAATGCTGATTTCTGAGGTCAAGCATCAGCTGATACTGATTAGATAGAGAAAATTAGCTGAATTGACTTTAAATGTTTTTTTAAATTAATGTACTAAATTATAATTACCAGAACAGCAACTTAAATATACCAACAGCTCCACAAGTTTGGTCTAACATGTAAAAACAACCCAACTTGAATTTATTCAGTCGGTGCAGTTAGTAGAACAGCCGATGTCAAATAAATAATAAAGAAACTGATAAAACAGGCTGACTGTCTTGGTCAAATATGTAAAA
This sequence comes from Micropoecilia bifurca, assembly GCA_903067075.1. Taxonomy (NCBI): domain Eukaryota; kingdom Metazoa; phylum Chordata; class Actinopteri; order Cyprinodontiformes; family Poeciliidae; genus Micropoecilia; species Micropoecilia bifurca. Next base: position 28,460 of record CAEGAF010109069.1, on the reverse strand, counting down.
TAAACTGCAGCAAACCTCCTTTCAAATGATTCAGAAAGAGCAATTTGGAATTCCAAATAGGTAAATAATAAAGCACAGAGTTGGACTGACTAGATCTGCCCTTATCCAGTGGGCACATTGTCACCCACAGATCTAGAATTGTTTTCCCATATCAGGACCGATGTAGATATTAACTCTCCATCGGTGCATCTCTGACTGGATGTGTGTCTGCAGGTGTTTGGTGATGAAGCTCTGGGTTTGGCTCTGGAGGACATCCAGGCTCACGACTTCGGCAAAGTGGGGGAGGTGCAGATCACCAAAGACGACACCCTGCTGCTGAAGGGCGGAGGAAACCCCGCCGACATCGAGAAGCGTGCGGCAGAGATCGCCGAGCAGCTGGAGAACACGACCAGCGACTACGAGAAGGAGAAGCTCAATGAGAGGCTGGCCAAGCTGTCCGACGGGGTGGCCGTTCTCAAGGTGGACGCTCGCGCTTCCTCGGTTGTTGGGGCATTTGGGGAACAAACATCTGACCTCTCCACTGCTTTCCAGGTGGGGGGAACCAGCGACATCGAAGTGAACGAGAAGAAGGACCGTGTGACCGACGCTCTGAACGCCACCCGAGCCGCCGTGGAGGAGGGCATCGTTCTGGGCGGAGGCTGCGCTCTGCTGCGATGCATCCCGGCGCTGGACACCCTGAAAACCGCCAACAGCGACCAGAAGATCGGTGAGCAGAGCGCAGCATGTCAGCCGCATGACCTCTAGCCGACACGCGAGCTCAGCCTGATGCTCTCTGTCGCTCTGTCTCAGGCGTGGACATCATCAGGCGGGCGCTCCGTATTCCTGCCATGACCATCGCTAAGAACGCTGGTGTGGAGGGATCTCTGGTGGTGGAGAAGATCCTGCAGGGGGCGTCAGACATGGGCTACGACGCCATGCAGGGAGAGTATGTCAACATGGTGGAGAAGGGCATCATCGACCCCACAAAGGTACAGGACACACTGAAGATGAAGTGTTTGAGTCATTAAAGGGACAGTATCATGTAAAATCAACTGTTCTGATCTTCCCATCCCATTATAATGTTAATCCCTTATCAAAAACATACCTGGCGTATTGCTGGGATTCTTTTATGGATGTTAGAGAAATCCTTTAATCTCCATGACAGCTGTGCAAAACGGTTGGCGAGTCATAGCCCCGCCTTCAAGGTGCAGCTCCTCCTACGAGCTGCTGTTTCCAAGACTCAGACTCACAGAGGATATATGACAATTTGTGGCAGGGCCTGTTTTTCTCATAGAAAATAAATTTAAAATCACTGGTTTGTCTCGTGATCAATGTAAAGAAGCTCATTTTTATCTGTTTTTGTAAGATTGTTGGGTTACAAAAAAATACCAGACTTAGGAAAATGGAACAAACACATTTCCTTGTAGATGTATTTTACTGGCAGTTTGTGTTTCTGCTGTGGGAATTCAACCCCGACTAAAGCTTCGAACTAGTTTTATATCTTTTTTTATATTTCAAATTGCTGCTCAGTTCTGAAGAGCTGCTGGTTTGGGCTGCTAGTCCAAGGCAAAGCAGTGCACAACTGTGAAGTCCAAGGGAAATGATGCATAGAAACATTTTAGCAAAGATCTGAAGAATGTGGCCTACATATCGTCACCAAATAAAAGTCTTAAGTAATCTTTTGCCAGAAGTGATATTTTTTTACAACAAAAGAATTGCACCCTTTCCATTGCCTAAAGATAATTTAGTCAAAATGATAACTTTGGGCAAAAAATTACTGGGACTATTATTTTAGGAAAGTGACAATATGGCATTGTATGCAGTCCATTCAGATTTGAAACCTTAGTAAAAAAATAAATAAATTTTAATCTGGACTTCAGAAAATTGCTAAAAATCCAGCTCCAGTTTGAAACTCTGCCACAGGGGGCAGCGTTGTCCAGCAGACAACAAATAAGCTGTAACCTGTCCTCCTCTTCCCCCTGCAGGTGGTACGGACGGCGCTGATGGACGCCGCCGGAGTCGCGTCTCTACTTTCCACCGCCGAGGCCGTCGTCACGGAGATCCCCAAGGAGGAGAAGGAGATGCCAGCAGGCATGGGGGGAATGGGAGGAATGGGGGGAATGGGAGGCGGCATGGGGTTCTGAGCCGGGCCTGCCGACCCTGTACAGACTGAATCATCAGATCTGAGCTGGATTGACCACGATTCCTCCGGAGCTTCACTTGGTTGAATGGCTCAGTGGACTGAGAGCTGCCGGAGCCCTCCTTCGTATTTCACACTGGACCTGAACGCATCATGTAACCTGCTCTGAGGGAAGCACCAACACAGGGTCCACCACCAGGAACGGCTTGGTTTGTTTCAGCCTCAGTGTCTGCAGACAAATCTGAATCTGTGCATTGCTGCATGTGGAGAAAATGATCACTTTTTTTTTCCTCCAGAATGTTGATTCTTCTATTTGATGAAAACACCCCTCCTCACCCTGGTAACACTTAAGTAGCTGTAGTCCTGCAGGCTGAAACAAACAGAACCATTCCTTTGTGGACCAGAGAGAGCAGGCCTTCAGTGTCCATGTCTGGATTTTTATTTTGTAGTAGTCATTTTTCTGTTAATTCTTCATGTGTTTTTGTAATATACACGTCTGTTATCATTGATCCGAATTAAATCAGTTTTCTTACAGACTACGAGCGTTTCGTTACGTCTTCACTCTGAGTGCCTGACAGGCCTGCTGAGTCTGAATGTTTACTGACCCTCGTTAGTGTAAACATGACCCTGACATGTTCTGTGACGGTGTGAATGTGAAACTGTATCTTGTCCTGTAGTAACATGTGCATGAAGCAGCCAGAAGGTGGTGCCTGTGTTCCAGAATGTGGTCACCGGGTCATTTCTGTTGAGTAGACATGATTGTTTTTGTTCTATTTAATAAATCAGTGTCCATATTAAGTTTGATTTTAGTGCTTCCTTTATAGATTAATTTAAATCATTCAGAAGACAACTTGTTTCAGTAAAGAGATGTGAACAAATACCATTCAAAAAATTTTAATACAGAAATTTCAACGCATACTTCAAAGACTTATGAAATGTTGGATCTCTGACACTAGCATTTTTATAACCAATTGTGCTATAGTTTCCACTTATGTTAAAATGCATAACATCCCTTTAACTGAGTAGGAATTTAGAAAACTTAAGTCAGAACTGAAACTAAATACTGCAGCAGACAGTACAGTCTCTACCTCAAAGCTCAAAGTTAAGATTAATTCATGTTTTTGTCTCCAGATAATATTACAATAATGCATTTACTGGTCTCAGTAAGAAGGAGCCATCTTTGTCCTCTGGTAGTCCAGAACCAGTTTATCATTTTGATTTTAAAATACCTCCAGTTGGTTTCAGAACAAAAGTTAAAATCGTACTTTTAACCTTCATGCGATGGTTTTGGGGTTTTTTTCTATCAGCTTGCTTTTCTGTAAACACACTTTATCTGAAAGTGGCTTCAGGCTCTCTGTAACAAAAACACCTGGCTGTTCAAACAGGTCAAAGGTCAGGAAAAATGTGTGCATTAAACTTTGTCACTCTGAGAAAGACCACAGGAAGTCGTTTTTCTCTTTTTTTTTTTTTTTAGAAAAAAATACTTTATACATCATGCAGTTGGTACATCGTCTGAAGAACACAGACAAGATTTCACAAAGACCTTTCCAGAAAAAAATAAACAGACACACACACCAGGCTCCATCCTCTCCTAAAAAGCAGAGTGCAGCTTCTGGGATGTTCAAACTAATATTTACAAACTGAGACTTGAAGCTGCCTGAGTTACATTTACAACCAGCCACAATAAAACAGTGAAGGCAATCATAAAAATAAAAAAACTGACAAAGAGGAGATGATAATATTGTCGTGTAAAACAAACAAAAAAATCTACTCTTCAGGTTTGAAATGTTTGCATTGTGTAAATGTTAACCATCAGCTACAAATAAAAAAAGACGAACATTTATCGGTAAAACTAAACAATAAATAGGAGATAATGATGACGATGATGTTCCTTTACACCTGGAGATAAATACGCAGCCAGCAGGCCTGGAGGCACAGAGTGGGCGGGACAGTTGAGGCTGTCATAGAAACGACTTCCTGCTGGGACGTTCAGGACGGCCACGAAATCAAACTTCCAAATCTAATGAACATTAATCGTTCTGTTCCTTTATACTTCCCTTCAGTCAGCAAAGCTGGAATATGTAAATTATAAAATAAGATTAGAAGTTACATGAAACTGTCACCAAGTTGTCTCGTACAAATGTTAATATTTAAAAGCTTTTTTTAAAAAATAAAATAAAATACGTTACATAGTGCGGCTTTAATTTGAGAGCAGCTTGAGTCTCTCATATCTGCTGATCAGGCTTCCCTTCCTCAGTTTCATCCCTTTTGAATTAACTTCACACAAACTGTCTCAATAACACTGATTTGAATCTTTTCTCAAAACAGACACCAGGCGCTTCCTGATTGAATAATATTAATAGCATACATGGTTTGTCATCTGATCGGTTCCAGACATCAACGGGAGCCGTAAGCGTTCAGGAGCAGAGGTTAATGTCTCTGTTTTACTGAGCAGAGCCGGACTAGAGGCGCTGCAGCCTTGAACGTCTGACTGGTTCAAGGAAGCTGAGCAAACAGCAGCCAACGTGCTGCAAACATCCGGCCTGAACCGGCCGCCGCCCCGACCCCCATCTGAGAACGGGCCGTTCTCTACATGATCCACTGAGATCAATGATCAAATACTGAAAATGCACCGATGAGCTTCTAATGAGTTGAATATGTGTAAAAATAAAACCTGATTTTTGGGAGTTGAGCTACTGATAAAAAGATAAATATCTGCGATTATTAGTAGAAAGACATATTAGGGCCATTGAATATAGAAGAGGAAAAAGAGAAAAAAGGAGAAATACATTTACTAATAAACCCTGGAATTTTTTTTTAGATTAGTCTCAGACATTTTCTGAGTTCCAAAAGTTACAAATTTTTGACTTTTCAAACTGAAATTTTCAAGTTCTTTTCTTGAAAATTTGTGAGATTAATGTAAAAAATTCCTGAGTTTTTTGGGAGAAATTCTGTTTTTTACTGTACCTACAATGCTTTTAATATGCCGTCATACATTGATGACAGCAAAAAAAGTCAAAAATGTTTTCAGATAAATAATGAAAAGAACAACCTACAATCGGAGCCGATTAGAGGACAGTTTTTGAAAACTACTAATCAGAAAATATTTGAATTCTGTCTAAAATGTCAGACCTAGTCTTGTGTAACTACATAATTTCACCTTTATTTTATTTTATATCCCCCCCCCCCACCCCCGATTGATGTTGGAGTTTGTTTACTCAAGTTTATTTGCGGCACAAAAACCAAAAATCAAGAAAATAAAAATGACAAAAAAACCAACTACCTAATTTTGATGAATATTTGTAACTAGAATCTGTCAAAAACAGAAAGCAAAGGAAACAGGGAATGGTTGCGAGTTGGAAAGCCTGATCTGTGGCTCTCTAACATCCACAGCAGAAATACAAACTGGGATCATGTTTGTCCCAGGACGTTTGGGATAAATGTCATCCTTCCCTCTTCAAAATCCAATCTGCCATTTTTCGTTTCTTCCTTGCAGCAGGCGAGGAAGAGAAACGCGCAGATTCCAAAACTACCAGAATCACTTTCGGCATCCTCCATTGGAGAGGACGGCGGACGCAACGCTACAAGACAGGAGTCAGCGTAAAAGTGAAATAACCGTTTCCATAGCGACCTGACGGTACAGTACATGGGTCCTGTTTTGACTGCGTGACTTTTTGGGATCACATTTTGTTTTTGTGCCCTTTAAAGTTGAAGTGAACAGAGGAGCGTCCAGCGTCCAGATTCCTGACGCCTCACCTGGACCCTGCTGATGCTAAAGCTCCTCATTGGCTCGCCTCTATAAGTCATTGACCTTTTTATATCAGGGGTGTCCAAACTTTTGCCCTCGGGGGACCAAAACTGGCAAATTTAAACATTCGATTAGAAATGGAAAAACTGCTCTGTCATTTTTTTTTTTTGGTTTTTACTAGCCAACACATTTTTTTTATTATTTGTACATTATTAAAAGATCCAAAACATTAAAAGTGCTTTGGACTGTTGCTTTATTCAAAGTAAAACAGATAACTTCCACATTTTTCCATGTTTTCCATTCAATCAATCTATGGGTTTTTTTTTCTCCATCATCAATTGTCAAGAAGTTACGAGTTTTCACCGTTCGGCCAAACTGAAGCATTTCAAGGGCGACAAATGGCCCCCGGGCCTCACATTGGACACCCCTGCTTTACAAGTATCAGTACCAACTGTCACCAACTGTCCTTCTACATATAATATGCTAGCTTACTATATTAGCTTTTATATTATCACTTTTGCTTTACATCTCTTAGATTTAGCTTTTAAAAAAAGAAAAAAAAGAGCTTTAATGCTCCTCTTTGCCTTTGAGTTTCCATATAAATAGAGGTTAGAAAATGCTTCATGGTGAACTATAGAAAAACTTCCCTAAAAACCAATCGATCAGACCAATCCCAACGCCCGGCTAGCGTCGCTCAGTGCAACTTCTCTCAAAGAGCCGATTTAGTCAGAACTCCTCTAACGGAGACTTTTACAATCAGATTTGACAAAGACGAGCAACAGATCCTCCGGTTCGACGCGCCGGAACCAGAAAAGGCTCAGCTAGAAAAAAAGGCCACTTCCTGTAGAAAAGTGTTCGACAAACAGCTGACGATCAGTAGAAAGTTTTAAGAAATGCTAACGCTAAAATGCTAGCCGTTCTGTGGCTCCAGCTGGATTTCCTGATGTGCTTTGTCAGATGTGACATCATTACGGTTTGAACAGAGGTGCAGATGTTCTTTTTAAAAACGAGCGGGCTGCTCCGTCTCTATGGTTACGCCTGGCAGCCGCTTCCTGACGGGTTCTTCGCTGCTGTGGGAAAGGCACTGCGCCGGGCGACGGTCCTCTGGCTCTTTGGCGTCGTGTTTCGCTTGTGTTGTCGTGTGGAGCTGGCTGGCGGGGTCGGAGGTCAGAGGTCGGCGGCGGCGGGTGCTACGTGTGGTGGACCTCGTGGAACATCAGCTCTCGGGGGATGGGCGTCTCGGCGCCGTGTATCGTGGAGGCGCGGCGCTCGAACGCCGACACCATCTGCTTCACCACCTCGTCGAAGAAGACGTTGGCGAGCTGGGAGTGGAGGAGGGAGCGGAACTCGAAGGAGATCTGGGCGGAGGGGGCGGGGCTTCGAGTTAGCAAGCATTTCACACAACATGTCATCTCAGGCAAACTGCATCGTCACACGCTGCGTTTCCACTGGCCATAAAGTTGCACAATTTCACGTTTCGAAAAATAAATCTACTTAATGGAAACATGGTAATTTCATTAAACAAAAATTTCAATGCTAGGATGAAGTGTGGTGTTTTTTGGCTGTATTGAAATTGGTTTATTTTGTAAAACTGCAATAGAAACACTTCCTTCTGTATCAGGAGGACGCCTGTCCCAGTAAACAGCAAATCAATTAATTGCATAATAAATTAAAACGAGATCAATAATCTCAAATTGCATTATTTATCGTTTTTCCATTTTGTCTCTTTCTGTCAAAATCTAGATGACAAAAGTTCATTCTGGTTCTTTGGTCTCTTTTCTGAAGGACAGTTTTGTTTACAGAGACTTTATTATCATCTTTTTTGTTTTCCGTTTCTGTTGTTTTGTTTATTTACTTTGGATATTTTAAAATGTCTTCCAGTTTCACTGTTAAATGTTTATTAGAATTTAAGGTTTATTGATCTTTCAGAATGTGCTCTTGCATTATTATGACATTACCAATATGTTACTTAAAAATGGTCTCAAAACAGCAATATCATTGTTTATTGCAGTAACTACTGTGCTTATTAAATCTGTTATGGTGTTATTTGGCTCATGAATCATATGATCAACAGTGGAAACTGTGAAGAAGACAACAGGAAGTAGTTGGAGGATGATGGCGCCTCATGTTTTTTAATAACTCTTCGCATCAACAAAGTTATTCACCTGCGATTTTAATTGCGATTCTTATTTAACGGAAACAGTTTGAAACTGTCTCTTTTTTTTTACTTCAGCGTAATATTTACAAATTGTTGCACATTTGTAATGGAAAAGCAGCCAACGCTTCTATGGCTACATTCACACAGCAACTCTTGATGCTAAGTTACAATTTTTTTGCTGGAACGCCATCAGTTTTTCTGCTTGGTCATCTATAGTAGTAATTAAAACCAGCCTCCAACAGACTTCAGTGTGAATGGTGACTTTACTCACATCAAAATCCACAGTGCAGGTCCGAGGGTAACCAGGGAGGCCCGGGCTGAAACGCCACACCGTCTCCAGGTGGTTGAACAGCTTCCCGTCTGAACAGGACGCCTAAGGACACACACACACACACACACACACACACACATATAAACTCATTTAGGCGGCGTCAAACCTCCACTGACCGGGTAAGACTTCACTCATTTATTTATAATCTGAAACCTTCTGGTGTCTTTGCTCCAAAACTCTGACCTTTAACCTAATACTTACTCCAGCCGTCCGTCCAGGGAGGGACGTGTGGCTGTTTGGAGCAGCTGGTTCCACACTCTTAGTTCTGACCTCAGCACTCCTGGGCTCACAAATCACAGAACGGCCTGAAACGTGCTGCTCAGTCCGGCCCAGAGGAACATCCTGTCCTTTGGTGGTTCACAGCTTTTAGTCTCTTGGATTTGTTTTGCCCTCCAAAGCCAATCAGCTTAAAAAGGGTCGGGTTGGGCTATTTTTCCAGCTAATGTCAGAGTTATGTTTAAATATAGAAAAGGAAAACACCAGAGTAGTCCCCAGATGTTCTCCAGATGTATGTAAATGAAAGTCCTGAGTCCAAACTGATTCACTTTCGGTCCTGGACTAATGATTACAATTTCAACTGGTTTTATTTCCTAAGAAATGCTCCATTTGTGCATTTTGACCACTATCTGAACACAAACCAAAGTACATCAAAGTACAGGTGTTTATTGAACAATATTAATTATATTAATTCTAATTTCATAAAGCAGGGCTGCAAACATCCGGCAACGTTTCGCTTACAAAAAGAGAAAGTTATCCTTTTATAGTCGCCATCATTCGACAAAGACTATAAAATATATTTTGAATTTTAAGTTGGAGAAACAACATGGCTTATCTCTGGTCCTTGTTGAAGAACCGTTTGGACCTTCTGCTCAGTAATAGCAAGCGGCTTATGAAAATGAACCAATGTGTGGTTTAAATAAAACTGAGAAATGAAATAAAAGGTCACTATGCTTACATGAAACTTCATACAGCGTGTTTTTGCTCTTATAGGAATGAAAGGAATATTATCCCTCAGCTTTGTTATCAATTGGTGGGTAGAAACTGTTTATTCAGCAAAAAAAATTAAATAACAGAACATCCAGTTCTGAAACTTCACACAGCTCCTTGCCAGCTCTGCTTTGATATTCCTTTTCCCTCCCAATCTTTCCCCCTGGTGAGGTGGAACAGATCTGAAGTGGTTGTGTCAGGATCACAGAGTGGGTCATGAAACGAACACGAGCTGTTCATCAAAACTGAAGGTTTCAGCCACTTCTGAGTATTAAAAGCCTTTTCAACCCTCTTCTAATGTCAGACAGGTGGCTCAGGTTGTGGATTTCCACCTGATCTGCTCTGGGGGATGAGAAGAACTTAATTCTTTCCATTTCAAATTCTTTCAGAGACTTTGTTGCTAAATAGGGACCTTAGCCTAAGGCTGGGGAATGTCCACAGTTTTAAACAAAAATGTTGCTTCTCTCAACAACAAGCTTAAAAAAAAAAAACTACTTCTAACTTGTGAGGTTTTTAAAAATGCTCCAGCAGGATGAAGTTGCAAGTTTCCCCAAAACATTCAAATCGCAGAGTCATCCTGACAGAGGCAGATCAAGTCTGAGCACAAGTGGAACGGGTCGGTTTCTATAGGAGCTGATGTGTGAGGTCCCACAGCATCAGGAGGGAAACAGAGCCGCTTCTGGAAACGTTTAAAGACAATAAAGCAGAAATCTGTCAAAAGTTCTGTTTAAAGTTCTCCCATCATGGCAAACCTCTCCATTACTGATCTGTTTTTTCAGCTCTAGAGTATGAGATGTTGAATAACTGTACAGTAACTTTTCCTTATGCTGTAAACGTGTCCTTACTGTACAGTCTGTCATTGTTACTTCTGTTTTTATACCTTTTTTTCTGAATTTCCCCACTGAGGGAGGGAAAACAAAGGCTACTTCTATTCTGTTCTTTCATTGGTGTCGGTGCTGAAAGCCCTCTGAAAAGTTGAGCTTATGACTAGGCTGAATATTAAACACACTTTAGATGTGGAACAGTGTGGGAACTTTACTCAGCAAGTTGTAGCAAGTTTCTGACAAACAGCTGCCTCAAATGTTCCCATATTAATGGATTTTAATCACTTTTTGCTGCTTTTTTCCTTTATAATGCACATTTCTTCCATTATTTCCCCTCAGATTGTAAAAAAAAAACGGATTTAAGCCATAATAAAATATCTCAAATCACTTGCGCTAATTCATGTACATGCTCAAAAACAGAGCATTATAAATATTGCAATATTTGCTTGCTTTCTTCTCTCCAGTCTGTTCTTCCTTCTCTATGTGACCTTAGCATGTCATTTCTATCACATGAAAACTGTTGCTAACATGTGACTTTGTCCTACAGGCTAAATATTACATTATAATAAAGAAATACAACTTTAGAAGTCATAAGCTACATTAGCCAACAACTATTGCTCTCCAGTCCTTTGTGATATAAATATTTTACACAATGATATTGCGATAACGAATTTGTAAAATATTGTAAACCCCGACTCAAAACCAGTCCACTGCCAAAGTTTTCATACCTCTTGAAGTCTCCATGCTGTTTGTTGGCCAATATTCTCTAATAAACCCTGAGGCCTTCAGAGAACAGCTGCAGTTATATTGAGGTGAAACCAGATCTAGTGTAAATATAAATGCATGCCACACTTTTCAGATTTTTATTTTTTAAACATACTGGCAAACTGTGTCATTTTCCTATGACTTCACATTTCTGTGTTAATTTAGAACAAGAAACGTCTCTAAAGTACATCCTGGTGGATGAAAGGGTGTAAATACTTTTACAAAGCGCTGTATTTGGGCTGTGTGTGCTTGTGCGTTACCTTGACCAGGTGGGGTCGCACCGTCGTGATAAGGGAGGTGTAGTTCTCCACCACAGGGGGGAAGCCCACCATCAGCTTGGCCTTGCAGAACCCGGAGCGCCTGAACACAACGTCTGACTGCTTACACCAGGGAACAAAGTGTCTGTAGTTTTCCACCTCCGCCACGACGTCATAGATTTCCTGCATGGAATACCTGCAGAACAGGGAGGGGAGTGAAGGTCAGCGGCCGGTTCATGTGACGCAACACCCAACGGGACGGGACGACAGAGAACCCATGACTGAGGAGAGAGAGGAGCGAGGACGTCAGTCAGGGGTAAAAGAGAAAATAAAGGAATGATTAAATTAAGATCAGACTTGTTGACTGGAACAGAACTGGAACAGACATGCAGAGTGAGGGACACGCAGAGACAATGTCCAGCTCCAGCTGGGGGGGAATAGCTGGAACCTTCTGGTGTCTATTTATACCTGCAGATTTAGTGATTATGACCTCTGTGTGGAACACTTAGTGCGTCACTCATACATGTGGACAGAGAGGCATTCTGGGTCCTTAACGTATGAAAGTTCAACCTGCGAAGGACGGCAATGACAGGACAAAACAGCTCTAGACTGCCGGGCTGAAATAATTAATCGGATTAATTGATTACTGAAATATTTGTCAAATGATTAACTGGAATATACAGACTCTAAAAAAGGCCATTTGCTGAAATAACAAGACAGTCAGAGCATTAACTAAGACAAAACTGTAGAAAGACTAAATACATTTTACATTTAAGGTGCAAAAACAAAAGAACAGACAACTTCTTTGTCTGTAAATCTGTTTTACCCAGAACTCTCCAAGTGACCGTTTCAGCTTCACCTGGTTCAAAGTCTAAATAATCATCAGGTCAGCCTCACACAGTAACAATTCAAATTCTGAAGACTTTTTATTTAACCACTCGAGCCTTTTTATAGCAAGAAAATATTTATTTGTATCAAACAATCCTTATCTTTAGATGAAGAACGTTTCTCTTCTTAAAGGTAAATTTGTGTATTTTATTGGGCAGTTTTGGATTAATTACTGCTCCCACTGTGTTGTTCTTTCAGAAAATGGCATCTGTAATACTATAATTTAATTATTAAACGATTACTATATTAACTGATGATTTTTTTTCAATAACTGACTAATCATGATTAATTGTTTCAGCCTTAGAATGTCACAGAAAGGGCAGAGCTTTTCACATTCATGTCAGGAATAGTGGTGAAGGCTGCAGATGCCTTCTTTGCTACAAATAATCAAGCATTTACTAGAGAAATGCTTTGTTGATGCATTTTTGGCAATAAAAAAATATTTTGCCATTTAAAAAAGAAATAGAATTATTTCCTTCTTTGCATTTTTAATATACAAAATAGACTTAAATGATTAAATTAAGAAATCTGAAGAAAGTGCAAAATCCTCTATCCGATTAATCAATTACTGGTCAGAACTAAAGAAATAATCGATTACTCAAACAATCATTAATTCGTATTTCAGCTCTGTCGTCAGTAAACCGGAGCTTTCCATCTCTTTCCTTCCTGGGCCTCAAACTGATCTTGCAGAGAAGAGTTTCATTTTGGTGCAGATTGAGACACAAAGACAGGATTGTGTTCTCTGTTTTCTATGACTGTGTGAAACCAAACCTAATCTGCTCCATATGAGGTTAGTGTGTCTGTCGGTGTTACTCTGAGGAAGCAACATCTGGAGAACAATGCATTCCGTAAAAGGCTGCTTTTACCAAAAAAGGATGTTCGATTGTCCTAAAAAAAACACTTCTGCCCCTTTTAGCGAGGCCAGAACGCAACGCTGAGCTTCCCGCTGAGATCTGAATTCATCGCACTCATTAAGAGCCATAAAGAGCCTGTGGACGTCATCAAGGCACTGAAGTTCCTGCTTACTGTGAGCAGATGCTGTTTTTCAGGATTTTTCCAAAATCTGCGTTTCAGTGAGCAGAAATGTTTTTCTTTGTTTAAAGTCGAGCTGCACCTTCTCTAATGAATGAATTGTTCCTCACGAAAAAACAACTAGTGTGCAAACCTAGCAATGGACACTGGTTATGTTCTCCGTTTCCGTCCTCTTCCCTGGAATCATCCTGGCCCAACCTTCAGAGCAGCAGCTGGTTGGAGGTTTCAAATACTAGCATGACGTGGTTCTCGGAGGAGAAATATGTGGGGGAGGGGAGGCAGCTGAATAAGGTGTAGCTAACATGCTAACTGAACCCCATTAAAAAACAACAATTACACAAAAAATACAACAAAACTAAAACAATCTAACAATAATAACCTCAGCTTTAACAATGCCACAATTGATTTAGAAGAAAAATATATTTTAAAGAAACCCTGGAAGATTTTGTACAGGTTCCTACATCATAATTGAAGCGTTTCCCATGAAAAACATTTTAACAGCTGAACTGAAAGAAAGAGAAGAGATTGGTTGCCCTCCTTCAGCCTGCTGACAGGAAGTGCACAGCTGGAAATGAGAGAGAAGCAGCAGATGGTACGGCCCAGTACCAGAACCTGAGCCAGTTCTGCAGGAAAGGAACATTAGCAGTGATGCATCTGCTAATGATGACTTCTAGTTTCATGGTAAAGTTTGGTTCTATTAAAGCTGCAGGCAACGTTTAGTAAAAAAAAAACGGACATATTTGATGAAACTTTCTAAAACAGATAATCTGTAAAAAATATTGAGCTCCCCATCTCCTTCCACATCATTCTGATACTTTAGACGTTGCAAATTCGGTAAAGTACCGTAAGTATTAAATCAGGCCTGATCTGACAACAGAAAATAAGATCTTACAACAGAGTAAGAAACCACCACTCAATAAAAGAGACACCCAGACAAAGAGTCAATGAAAACAGCTGGTAAGCGGCGCCATCGTACCCGATGATGCGTCTCTCTGAGTACTCCTTCCTCTTGGAGAAGGAGTCGCTGAGGTTGAAGAAGCTGCGTGCCGGCAGGACGATGGGCCGAGCGGACATGGCTCCGCCCAGCAGAGGAGGCGCGCGCGTCATCAGGATGCCACATGACGACAGGTATCTGGTCGGCAAACAGATAAGAAGAACAGAAAGTGAGGCTTGTGGACTAAGAGACACTTTCAGTTTGGAAACCTTGTTCGATTTGTCCTTGACACGACCCCAGATAAATCAGTCAGTCAGCAGAAACAGGGCGGCAAACACTCGACTCCAGACCAGAGCTTATAGAGGAGCACCACCGCATGTCCACTAGGCATACAAGTGCACAACGTGAAAATACGAAAATAAATTAGCTGAATGGATCCACGCTAATTTTGAAAGCAAAAAAAGCTTTCTATAAAAGGTTTTTTGGCACTAAGTTGAGTTGTTCTTTCAGAAGTATCAAAATATTCACGTTTAACAGAACTGCAATGGAAACACTTTCTTCGCTTTACATGAGTCACATGATGACAAGAAGTTGCAGGAGGATGATGGTTTTGTTTTGTTTTGTTTTTATTCAGTTTACAATTTCCCCAAAACGCTGCACATGTTGCCAAGCCGACATCTGAATAACACGTCTCCTCTGTCAGCTGCTGCGGCAAGACTGAGTTATGACCTGCCATGAATTTGAATGTCTTATTGTGTGAACAAGTTCATGCACGTTTAAATTTTATCTCATTTTTTTTAATGCAAATACAGCAATTGCAAAATAGTGTTTTTTCATCATTAGCCGAAAATAGACAAATATTTGTGGCACATTTGTAATGGAAACGGTGCTCTCGGCCTGGAGAGACAGCAGATGCTTTATGACCTAACGTCAGTCTAGCTGAGGGATAAACAGTCAGAGTTCAGTGTGTCTGAAAGAAAAAGGTCAACTTTACGTCAGAGTTTGCGGACTTTGATATGATGATGTCGACAAATACCAGCAGACTTCAATAGGGACAAAGTGATCAGATGAGGCCGTTTCTCGTCTGGCATCTGAATCAAGCCAATATTTTTCCAGTTCTGCCACTGATACTAGAGGATTTAGAGCTCAGGTTTAGATCACAGATGTGCTGGGAAGCTGCTGCACCTGGTCCAAATCGAAGGAAATCTGAATTCAGGAAGAGGCCTCTGGCCACCAAGTGCAGAGACGGGATTCACCCAGGAAGGAGGTTGAAACTAAGACAAACCAATCAAGATACTGAATGGTTCGTCAGTGTCTGATGTGCCAGACACTGGAATTTTCCAGTTTTTCTATGACTGGCAATGATTAGTGATCAGCAGGTCAAAATAATAATCATTTAAGAAATCAGGTTTCCCCCATATGATTAAATGCATCAGAAATAAAAACACCCACCATTTTTTTATGCTCTTAGGTTAAAGACAGATATTATCTTTTATTAAAGAATATAGTGTATTTTTTGTTTTACATGTAAAAGGGGTAGACAGTGTCATTTTATAGCACAATCAAGCAACTATGTATAAATTAGGTGTTACCTTCAGTTATAAAAATGTTGTGTATATCAAATATGACCAAGAAATTTTACTTTGTAATGTAACTCCTTGAATTTGGGCTTCTGTCTCTTTAAGAGGCTCCTGCTGTTTCCAACATGCCGCCTTCAGCCCATCAACATAAGCTGGCTCCTCTATTAAGACTTTAACAATGTTTTACACCATAAGAAGCTATGATGAGCTAAAGAAATGCACAGTTCCACCAGGTGTTTGCTAATGACTGCTGCTCCTAGTCTGGAGGAGCTCCAGGTATGTTTATGAGGAGAGAATAATTACAAAATGATGTAAAAAGAAAAAGTTGATTTTACACAATTCTGTCCTTTCAGGGGACATAAAATCAGTATGCAAGACCTAAAATAAAAAAAGAAGTAGAGATAGGTCAGGAAAGGCCTGATCAGTGCATCTTTACTCCGTCCATACAAACAAAGTGAAGAAGAAGAAGAAGAAGTAGAGCGAAAAGGGAGAAAAGTGAAGCAACCCAGACAAACGGCACGATGGAGGTTCATGAACGATACAAGATGAATCTCTTCAGGTTTTTCTGAAAAATCTCTAACATAATGTTGGGTAGAACCCCTCAGGTGCCTCTTTAATGAATACTTTGTGCAACATAATTACAGACTAGAAAACAAAAAGCCACAAACTAGGAACTAGCCAGTTCTTATTTGAGGTTCTGTGGTTCCAAGTTTTTGCATTAAGAAGAACAATTCCTATTTCTGCTTTACCTGCTATTTAGAATATACATTTTACATTTTAAAAGCTCACAGTTTACATATCACACAGGCTGTCATATTTATTGCCAGGTGCTGAAGTTCACAAAGCAACACATCACTCTGAATTCAATATATATATAAGATGAATTGTATGTCGTACGTTTAATGCAGAGGAACAAACGACTGAATGCAAATGGAGTATTATTACACAGCCCTGTGAAGTCCAGACATTTGCATGTCGCTGTAACTCAGCAGGAACTCTGGCTCCACAGGCTGTTTTCTAGGAAGCTGCTGCGCCTCCAGAAATAAACGTCCGACAGGACAGGAAGTGAAGGCATCACAGGAAGACGTTTCCCCCACTGACCGCCTCCGTTCTCTAAGGTTTGTGTTTCCATACACAAGAAACCAATGACAGACAACATGTGGAAAAAAATGAGACAAGACGCCTTTATAGGAGTGTTTGGGTTCAAACATTTTTGGACGCATGGATATTTATTTTCAGTTTCTAAAAGGAAATGAAAATCTTATCCTGTGATAATCAGAAGTAAAGAAAAAAAATACCAGTTATCAAACACAAACATAAATAGACAAGCAGCACTGACTTTAATTCTAACACTAAACTTTTAAGCGACTGTTCTGAGCTCCCTCACTCAGCTATGTTTACTTCTGATCTGTCCAAATAACTAATTCTGCCCGACGATAAATTGTCCCAGAACTTACTGTGATAAACAATAACATTGTTGTTTTGAGACAATATAACAGTAACAATGGAAGAACAATGTCAGAGCACATTCTCAAAGATCAATAAACTTAAAATTTTGATGAACATTTAAACTGTGAGACTGGAAAACATTTTAAATATCCAAACTAAAACAAAACAGAAACAACAAATACAATGAATTCTGAAGTATTTGTTGACAAAATTGTCTTTCAAAATAAGGGATAGTTGAAAAACAATAAATCAAGCAAATGAAAATGATTGAGTTTGTTTTAGTTTATCATGCGATTAATTGATTTACTGTTTATTGTGACAGACCAACCTCTGACTGTCTGACCTGTGTTCTCAATGACAGTAAATATACACATTATTATGCAGCAACTGAAAGTTAATGCAATAAGTGTTTATTTATATATATAAATTTATTCTACAGCAGCAGAACTACAAATAAAGCTGATTCATTAGATTTAACATTCAGGTGGATGTGGAAAACCCTCTGTAATGCAACAACATGGACCTGCATGACCATGGAGCCACACTTTTCCAGTCAGTTCTGGTCACCTGAGCTTTTCCTGAGGACAGAAAGTCCAGAACTGGGCTGATAGTTGGGCTTCAGTTGGAATATATAAGCCAGGTTAAGTTAAAGTTATCTATCGGTGGTCAAAACCAGTTTAAAGCCGTGTTAGATGGGCACCTCTGGGATTAAATTTTTATGTTTGAGAAGAATTGGAGTTTGATCAATGACCGATTGATTACCAGCCATTTTAATCATTGGATAATCTTCTGCAGACACAATCAAGAACTTGCTATAGATTCAGTTTAGTCTCAGGCAGCTGAGACAGTTTGCATGAAGACTGAGGTTTACAAGTAGTTATGACGACCATTAAAACAGAACTAATCACTAATATCAGGTTCTAAAGATGGACGGGGAGTGAAATGTCAATTCCAAATCATTTTATTGTTTTAAATCAGTGAAGCCCAGTTTTTCAGTGCCTGCTCTGTCACTCAAACGTTTAGAAATGTTCTATTCCAATATGTTTGCCATACAGGTGTGGCAATTTAGAAACACACATATAAAGCTAAAATAATGCATTTATAATAATAGTAATACATTTTATTTGTATTGCACTGTTCTAAAAACTCTACAGAAACTAATGCTAAATTAAAAACACTTGAGTACATCCAACTAAATCTTAAAAGAAAAAATACTTAAATATATGCACACAGTAAAAACACACAATAAGAGTGTAAAACATTAGAAGCTGTTCTGAAAAGGTGTTTTTGATTTTGGTTAAATCAATTTAAACTGCAAAAAAAAACAATGAAAAGAGTTGAAATTTGAAACCAATTAATTAATAAACGACTGATCAGTTATCACAACTGGAGTCTCTGCTGCAGCGCTGCTGGGATCAAGTGAGCAGGTCCGACCCAGATCCGTCCTGACAGCATGAATGAAGACTCTGTTAATCCTCACAGGGACACGCTGGCTTTGTAACCTACACTGCAGCCCTGAGCTAAATGGGGTCCTGCTACCGTGACAGCGGCGGCGGCCTGCGGGGCTGCTGCCTGTGATTGGCCGCCGCTGAGGGACAGGCCGGCTGCTTTCATTGGCTCGACTTGCCTGGCGGTCGACCCAATAGCTGCTCCATGATGCCCCTGGCACCAGAGGTTTCCCTGCCCCCTGGAGGCCTGAGGGTTTCTGCAGGACTCTCTATTCCAGTCCACAACACTTAGAAACATTTATGAATCATTCAATCATTCATTTCTTATCAGAATGGTGCAAACAACATCAGGAAAACTTTAATATGTCAATATTGATTTAAGCCTAATTTCAAGAGTAGAATAAAAAAAAAGAAAATATAATAGAATTTAAAATATTTTGTAGCCTTCCTGCAGTGAATAGTTATTTATTACTGAAATTAAGAGCAGTCAATGTGATGCTGTGCTTGTTAAAGGACTATTCATTGTAAAGCAAAGTTTTACTGTTGTAGACAAACACAAAACGATCAGAGGAGGCATTTCAAACTGACTTTAGTTTCTTTTATCAGCAGTTAGCCTTGCTAGTGTCAAGCCTGTCACAATAAGCAATTAATCACAATAAACTTGATAATTTCCTTTCTGATCCTTAATATATTTTGAGTCAATTTATTTCATTTCTAAAAACTAATAATCTGTTATATAATATATTTATGGTTAAGGTTTTGTATGGTTTGCATTTTCTTTTTATTTATTTAAAACATTTTGGATATTTAAAATATCTTCCAGTTCCATGACCAAACAAATATCACACGACTGAGCCCCTCTGCTGTCAGAAACACAAACATTTGTTAATAATGGCCAAGATTTATTTATCAGATGGATACTGATGTGGTAAAAAAAAAGACTAACATCGGCAGACACAGATGTCGATGCCGATATATTGTGCAACACCAGTAAAAAGACTATTAAAACACAAAGAAACGGGAACTTTTAGGAGTGTTTCAGTGTTTCTAACACAGTGAGACTTAGAAACACTGAAACTTAGAAACACTGAAAAACTCACAGGAATGCAAAACATACAAATACTCCAAAACTAAAATCACACTGTAGTCCAAAACCACAGCAACCTCATATCCTCAAGGCTTTACGTATTAAAAAGATAATCTGTGGCATTAGGTTCTGCAGAGCTGCACCCCTGCACATACCTCTTACATAACACCTTAAAAAATAAATAGAAATCCAATTATAACTCTATAGGCTGACATAACATTATGTCACCAGTAGATAAAAGTGGCTGTTCGTCATGACGTGTCGTCTGGACCACCTGTTCCTAATGCAGACCTTCAACAGGAGCCAGTTCACCAGTACCTGGAACATGAGACAGCTGACCCTTTGTTCTGACCTCACACAGGTGTACCACAAAAGAAATGGCTGAGAAATGACCATGACGAGCAATCAACTCAACAGGCAGCAGAAACTGGACCCAAACTACAAAACAAAGGCTGTTTACTCTCCAGTTGTACCTGGGAGATGTGGAGGCTGCAAACTGTGATGTTGACACAGTGTCTACCTAGGAAAGGAGCCACAGCACAGGAAGTATGTATTCATGCCATCTACATCGTTAAAATGTATCCGCCATAATATTTATGCTTTACATAGCTTATATGGGACATAAGGAGATACTTCCAAACACTAATGAAGGGAAAGCTCTAGTTTAAGATACTGAATCACACAGTATTCTCATTTAGAAAATACCATACATGAAAATATCAGCAAACTGATATTTGTTTTCCAGGGTTACGAGACATTAACCTGAAAACTTCTATTTTTACACAGCGTAATTGTGGTTTTCACTAAAAAAGAAAACTAAAAATCATACCTACATCATCACCAGTTACTTATAAGGAAATCTGTAATAACTTTGCGATAGAGAACATACTGCTTGAATTAGCATCTATTAAAAACAGGAATATTTAGTGATCCATGTGATGGTTGACACTACATTCCAGACCACATTGAGATTTAAATCACATCTGAGGGCAGGTAACTTTATCAGTATGTTGGTGTCATTAATAGATAATGAATTCCTGACGATCCAGGCTGAAACAGCGTTCATCGTATCAGTGTTTTTCTTTACTTATTTTGGTTTTAGTGTTGAACAGCAACAAAGTGACAGTGGGCACATTTTGTGCGAGAAGCAGCAGGTTCTCACATTATGACCCATACAGGATCTGTGGGGCTAAATGTAGCTCAGAGCCAAGTGACTGATTAGAATATTTGTAGACCCCCAGCCCAAAGCGGCTTTTCCCTAGCAACGCCCCTGACGTTTCAGTCTTTAAAAAAAACGAGGTTCTTCTTATCAGACACAGCCATTTAAAGATTAACCTTAAAAATAGGGCAGTTACTTAAATTCTTGCGCATTCAGCTATCAATAAACCAAGCTTTTTGTCCCCCAACGTCAACAGAGTAAGTTCGCTACGGCTCCGGTTGCTGCCTGCGTGAGCTGGGAGTCTGGGGTGTTTCTCCCCCAAACCGTCCAGGTTTAGTCGAAAGCAAACAGCAAACTTCTTTACCTGACATTGTTCCTGGCCTGGATTTCCCGGCTCGCTGTGCTCGGTAACTGCTTCAGGTACTCCGCTACTCTCCGTAAACTGCGGCCGCCTCTCGCCATCTTCTTCCTTTGACGGTTTCTTCTTTAGCCTGCTGCGACAAGTTCACAGGCATACAGCGTTGGTATGCTAGCCACACTGACGTCACCTCCCTTCGTCTTTGCTATTGGTCGATCCGTATGCTCTGAACGCTTTCATTGGTCGGTCAACCCACTGGTAGTGACGTTTGAGCACGCGCCTAAGCGCGTACCCGAGAGTCACGAGATGCTGGCTCGGGTTTCAGCGTCTTCTCTTCTCACGCAGGTTCAAGCAGGTTATCTGTTTTCTGTTAAAACGCGCGAATACGCAACTTTCTTAAGAATAATTACGAGACAAAAAACTTTTCCCACCTTCATATCCTCTTTCCATAAACTGGCTTTAGTTGGGTACTGCTGACAAATTCACTTCAAATTGAATTCTGTTGAAAAATACTTTATTTATCCTAAAGTAGGGACATTAATATCTGTTGTAGCTCATATTATTCAATGTCCTTCAAAGAGTTGTAGATATTTAAGGCTGTGGGCAGGAAGTATCTCCTGTAGTGGTCTGCGTTACAGCAAATTTGAAGAAACCCTTGCAAATGTTTGAAATTATACTAAGAGTAAAGTATCCAGAAATTTCACCCAAGTAGGAGTAGTGACACTTTATTATAATATTACTCAAGTAAAATTAAAAAGCATGGTGTAGTAAAATTACTCCTAAAAGTGAATTTTTTCAATAAAGTTACTCAAGTAAATGTAACAACATATAAAGAATAAAGCAGTGCATTTCTACTTGAACAAAATCTGAATCAAACAACTTCAAACCCTGCGGGAGTCCAGCATGAACCTTGCTTCTCATAATCTTCAATAAAATCCAGTTTGTTCTGTAGCACATGAGACCAGGGGTCAGCAGCCTCAACAACTCTGAGAGCCATTTTTACCTCTGGTCCAGAGTGTGTTTGGAGCAACTGCAGTAATGACTGTTTGAAACAAAATAGTTTGACTTATAACATGTATTATATGAAATTTGAATAGATGTTTACATTAAATGGCAAAATTATGTTTGTTTAATATAAAATGTAATACTAAAATAATGGCCTAAGCCTTTTTTTTATTAATTTATTTGCCATAAGTGATGTTTTTTGGCCAAAATCACTTTGGGCCAAAAAGATCATAGGCCATTATTTTAGGAAGGTGATATTCAAGCTGATGATTCAAACAATTGAAATGTTATTTCACTGCAGAGGATGTCACATTTTTCTGCTTGGTGATCAGGACAACACATGGAATGGAGCAGATGGCACTTTTGACATTGCATTTTTAATATCAAGTCTATCCTATGTTGGCATTCATACAAAAATTATGTTTCTAATAAAAACATAGAAAAATAGGTAAAACACCATTCATTTATGAAATAAATATGTCATTTTAGGGTGCAAAGTGGATTCCCAAACAGACATTCTTTTTATTCCTTACACGCTCTAAAGGAGGGATACAATGTATAATTGACTTTTTTTTAGCCTTAAATCATGCTATAAAATTGTTCTCTCATCAAAAATATACCTGGAGTATTTCTTTCATTTCTTCATGCAATTAATAAAGCCATCAATCTTTGTTCAGCCATTTGTGGCAGCCTAAACACCTAAACACTTGCCAGTCTGACTCACAGAGCATCCCTCCCTTCAACTCCTCCAATTAGCTCCTCTAGACTAGCAACAGATAGTCTAGCAGTTAGCAAACAGAGCTGGAACTGCAAGTCTGCTGGGCTAATCATACAAACCACTTCTTAGTCCAACACTCTTAAGAATGATGGTAAAATGCATGAAGGCATTTGTGATGAGGTTGCAAAGAGCAGGAGCTTCTTAAAGAGACAAACCAATTTCAAGGTGTCAAATTACAAAGTCAAATTTATTTTCAATTACGTTTGCTACTATACAGCATTTTTATATTAGCAGAAGGAAACATAGTTATTGAATGTGCTATAAAATGGCATCATTTCCCTGGAAGATACTTAATTTCAACCTTTTATTTGCAAAAATTGTTGAAAACTACAAATCATTTTCCTGTCATTTTAAAAATGTGCAGTACTTTGCGTTGGTTTATTAGGTAAAATCTAAATGAAATTGCAAATTTGGTTAAGATTCCTCTTTGTTTCTTTGCTTTGACTTATAATTATAACACTCTGTAGTGCCGTGGCATTTCATCTGCAAATATGAGCGTGATAAGGCAACATTTCGAAACGATAACAATCTTCTATAAGCTTGGAGCTTTAAATTAAGGGCGTTCTATGTTTATAGCCTGTAACCCGTCGACATGAATCCGCTGCTCCCCACAGGAAGGAGACGGATCTCAAAAACAACGCATTTCCGGTTTCAGTCTTAAGCCACTAACACCAAAATGGCGAAGATCGCCAAAACGCACGAAGGTAAGTTTCTACTGAAATATTACATATATCCAATATCTACGTGATGCTTTTCAGTGGGTTTTGGAAATGAATGCAAAACCATAAATAATTCCAGTAGTATTTCTTGTTTTCATTTCTAGTTTTACGTTTAAAAGGCGATAAGGAGCAGGCCTGTTACGACGCAACGCGGACGGGTTTATATAATGGCCGCTGGTTGCTAATGT
The DNA here is from genome assembly GCA_903067075.1 of Micropoecilia bifurca. Classification (NCBI taxonomy): domain Eukaryota; kingdom Metazoa; phylum Chordata; class Actinopteri; order Cyprinodontiformes; family Poeciliidae; genus Micropoecilia; species Micropoecilia bifurca. Next base: position 4,646 of record CAEGAF010109069.1, on the reverse strand, counting down.
TAGCTAGCTAGCTAGCTTACGCTGAGCAACCTTCTGGCGCTTCTATCTTGTACACGTAAAGAGAGTTTTATTTTTTAGACGGCCTTATACGCTAAATTTAACTGTATATAGGAGCCATGCTACCTCATATGCCGTCATTTAGTTTTTGCAGCTTCACAATTTATAGCCATTGTTTGTCATAATGAGGCCAAAGCTTTTAGCATGACCCCCATGTAACAAAACACTATAAGCTCAGACACAGACACGCAGTTCCACCATACTTATTTTCAGCTGACGCTAAAACTCTTTCTAAAGTGAAGGCAAAACTAAAATAATCATTTTTAACTCATTCATCTTTGTCGAACACGACCATTAGGATTTTTTTTTACCAGATGACGGCAGTTGCTCGCTTCTACCTTGGTTATGATTAATATTAATTAGCTGTGTTTAAAAGTTGCGCGTCAGTTGTTTTCTCTTCACCTGAGACAAAGCACGGGATTTATCCTCAGAGACTAATTACTGACACGCAATATACAAAGTCACAGTGTCATTTCGGTTTGTTTCAATCAACATATTTTGACGAAACATGTTTTTAAAAAGTAAGGTAGTTGAATAGACTGTTATGAGTTTTGTGTTTGCTCGTGATTTCTTGAGAGAATATTGTCACTCATTGTTTACTCCAAAGATTGAGTTTCATTGAAAATAAGAAGTTAGTGTATTGGAAATGTGGCTCAGGTTGAGAAAACGTAAATGTAAGAATATTTAAAAAATCATACCAATGTAAAGAGAACTGTGCCAGGGGACGGTGTGGACATGGAGGAGGCTATGGAGGCAGATCCTTTGTGAAAATTAAATGAAAATTGCTACAAGAACAACAAAAAAAGTTCACAACAGTTTAACACTAAAGGTTCCCTTGTTTGACTTGATGAACATTGTCTATTTGAAAACAATATTATATAGTTGTTTGACACTTTTCAGTTTGTTCAAAGAGTAATCAAAGAATGTATTAAACTAATAAAAATTGCATTGGACTTGGTACTTCAGGCAAAACGCACGTTGATTTTAATATGTAAATTGCTAGGCATGTTTTTGGGAATGTCTCTTTTCTTTTACTAAAACAGCCCTACTCCAGTTGACCCTGACTGCATGTTGGGATGTCCTATGATTTAAAAAATAAAAATGTATTCCTTTTTCCTTTTTTTGTCTGGCATGTAGATATCGAGGCCCAGATCCTGGAGATCCAGGGGATGAAGGCCAGCCTGCAGGAGGAGAACGGCGAGCAGGGCGTGGGTCTGGTCTCCACTGGCTTCTTCGACCAGGAGATCTACGGCGGCAGCGACAGCCGCTTCGCTGGATATGTCACTTCAATCGCAGCCAATGAGCAGGAGGACGTAAGTGTTAAATGAGCTTCTGTTGCTTGGCGTTTCAAGTTTTATCCCGGGGAGCTTGACTGCTCCCCATATATATGTGCGTGTTCTGTTTGCGAGCTGGGAGGATCTTGCCAGTTTGGCGAGATTTGACTAGACTCCTGCTTGTCCTTCCCTCCCCAGGACGATGAAGACGACGCGTCCACTAGCCTACTGGGGCCGAAGAAACCTGGCTACCACGCGCCGGTGGCAATTCTCAACTCCATCCCTCAGTCGGATGAGCAGGTATGTCCACATCTGTGTCCCTTTGTTGCATTTATTTCCAGAATGATTGTTTGAGAAGAAAGAGGACAGACAATTTGACCTCTTTCTTTCTTTCTTTCTTTCTTTCTTTCTTTCTTTCTTTCTTTCTTTGTTTTTTTGCGCTGCAGTACGACCCGTTCGCAGAACATCGTCCGCAGAAGATTGCCGATCGGGAGGACGAGTACAAAGCCCGGCGCAGACAGATGATCATCTCGCCCGAGCGCCTCGACCCTTTTGCCGACGGTAAATTTTGTCGTTTTTCTTTCCATCACATCAAACACACCCTGTCTTTTTATTCCCCTCCCCACTGTTCACATTAGTGAATTTCCCCCTTCTTGAACATCAGTAGCTTAGCTTTACTGTTCAACCCTTCGACCACATTGCACTAGCTTGCTTCCCAGACTCCGTGCCTTCCCTGTGGTCAATCCTTTGTGGTCAAACGACATTTATATCATTTTCTATTTTTACACCGAGTAGAAGTATGGGCTCATCATTTGGTTGGGGAGAGAGTTAGTGTTCTGGTTTTGCAAATGCTTTATTTTGTGATTTGCCTCTTAAACCTTGCAGGGCTCACCATGTGTTGAGGGGGAGAGCTGGTTAGGTCTGGCCTAACAAACGTGGGTCGCAGATACTGATGTATGTGTGTGTCGAAGGGTTAACGATCCCAAAACTGGCATACAGAGCATGTGAAGACATGGGTTAGGGTTTGGATGAGCTGTGCGTTTTTCATACTGGGCACAGTCATGTAGAACTACGGCAGTCAGAGTGGAGCGGCCAGCGTAGAGGCAAATTGCAACCATTGTTGCAGTTCTGTGTCAAAAGGCCCTGAAAACGCTAACGGAAAAAAAAATCAAAATAGTCTTTGAGAAGATTTAAATCTTGGGCCTCTGGATTAGTCTTCCATGTAAATGTTACCGTCTTTATTCCTAGAAATACTGAAAACAAAACTTAGCTGTTTATCATTAATTTAAATTTTTTTAGGAAGCAGATTTCCTTCTTTTTGATAAGAGCTGAAACAACCTGAGTGTTTCAGGTTTGGTTGTCGTTTCTCTGAAAGCCTGCATGTAGCGAGAGCTCTCTGTATAAAGTTGTCATGTGAATATATTTTTATTTTACAGCTCTCCCCTGTAAAATAGAAATATGTTGCCAAGAAAAGTTGTGTGCCAAAATGCCACAGGCCCATACTAACTGTCCTTAATTTCTCTCCTACAGCAGTACTGCTTTGCCAGTCCTGTACTGCACTCTGTAAAGGGTGCAGCAACTCATCCTGTGTAGGTTATGGGGTCAGTTTGGTCAGAGTCCACTGGCCGCTTGTTTGGGAGGCTGTGAGGGGAAATGAGATGCAGCGCAGCTACTTCAAACCTCAGCCTCCTTTATTTGGCCTTTCAGAAATCCAACATAAAAGTTCAGATTTTTGTTTTTTTGTTTTATCCACTCTTCCATACGAGGAAGTCAAGGCCAAAATGAGTGAATCAGAAATCAGAGTGGCCACTGCATCCCACATATTTCTCTATAGTTGTAATGTTTGCTTACATTCAAATAAATATATTGTTACTTTGCCAAAGCTTTACCCTGAACATTTTAGTTTTTTTAGTAAAAGTACCAGTCAGAATCATTTATCTGTAACTTAATCCCCAAGAAGATGCATTGTCCTATGAATGCCATGACTCATTGCAACACAGGTGGTATACTGTTGTGTGTGACTTCAAACCCTTTTCCAAAGTGTTACTAATGGTAAAGAGAAATTTTCTAGGCTTCTTTTCTGCCGGTTGAAGTCTGACTGCAGAAGGACCCTTGGCACTGAAAGTGTACGTATTCTGAGGAGCACAGCCCAGGAGCCCTGCATCAGTGATGGCTAGACTTCTTAATCCACTTAAAGAAATCATCACAACCTCAGCTTCTTTTTCATGTATCTTGTTTGTTGTTCTTTTAAAAATGCTACGACTCAATGTAAGAAAACGCTGTAGACTGTTTTTTTTCTTAACAATTCAGTACAAGTTGTTTTTCTTTCCTTTTGTTAATCAGCTGTTTTACACAGAGCAGGAACATAAGTAAAGAGACAGGGTTAGCTGGCTGTGTTTGTACTTGTGTGTTTGTGATGGCTGCTCTTTCAGAATCCTGATAAGTCTCCTTTGTCCTGTTGGTGCTCTTTCGCGCAGGGGGCAAAACACCGGACCCCAAGCTGCAGGTCAGGTCGTATGTGGACGTGATGATGGAACAGAACCTGTCCAAAGAGGAGGTACGGTTCTACACCAGCTTTTCTTTACTTTATCGGTTTCAGTCTGTGTTTATTATTATCTTCACCTTGAACTGTAAAGATTGTAAAATTCTTCCTTACATTTTCACTCTACATGCCCATGCCAGTCTACCATCGGCAACTTTTATTTATTTTACAAGCTCCACTTTTAAGTTTTCCACTGGTGTCTAGCACATTAGGAGCCCTCTTAAGACCTAAGCTGCTATATGAATACCACACATCTACCTTTTTTTGTTTTACAGCTTCTATTTATTTCAACTTTGAATTCAGGCCAACTCACAGTCAGAATGATTAAAATAAAAGCCTGTTTCTTAAAAATATCTTGTCATATTTTTTTTCCCCAAGTAAGAGTGAGTAAAAAATCCATTAAAATTGAAAATAGAATTTGATAATTTATTATGTATGTATGTATGTATGGATGGATTTTTAAACCATATTGCCCAGTAAAAATGTAGGTTTCCATTTAGGAATTTTCCTAAAATGATGTCACTTGGAGTTATCTTAGTCTTTGGATTCTTGGAGATACAAGCCCAGCTCGTTCTGAAGTGGCCATTAGAGGTGTGCCGATCGATCGGTCACCGATTATAATCGGCCGATTTCCGTGAAATTGGTGATGATCGGGATCGGCCGATCATTGGCTCTGTTACCGATACCGATCACCTACATCTCATTTCTCAGCCTGTCTGTCCAGCTGGTCTCGTCTTTCCGTTCACTCTGCGCAAACGCGCAGCAACAAATGC